>CM025617.2:8224506-8293429 GCA_014621495.2 Entosphenus tridentatus
TTCTACGTGACTTTACCAAAAGAACCAAGAAGATGAATCCCTGCAGTCACGAAAGCTTTAAATCGAAATGTATCTCGAATGCAAATGGAGGCAGAGCAATGTGACGAAAGGCCAAAGTTTGCACGAGGCAAGCTCGAGTTCTGCGCAATTCACACGTATCTCATGCTCAGCTGAAGTTGTATTGCAAACGAGAAATCCGCAGACTGGGAAAAGATTAATGACAGCTTTTTATTTACGTATTAAATAATATAAAGCGTTGCTAAAGTAGACGTTAAAAGACGACGTGTAGAATGTCAAAGGTTCAGCAGAGTCCTATATACTACACCGCCTTGTCAAATTGCCACAGAAGTGTTTTTTTTTTAACTCCTCTGCCAGATGAGTGAGGCTTACCAAACCAGCTGGTTAGTCATGACATCACACCGCTTACACAAGTCATAACCATCACTTTTGTTCTCACGACTGCTATTTCATTTAGCAACAGTAAAAAAACATAAATAAATAAAAACCAATATGGCATCTCCAATAGGAATTGGAAAATCACATGGGGAACTAATAAACACTTGTTCTATAATGAAAACGAGAATTTTTATTTGATGACATAATTTTTTTTTGCATTATCCTGGTCTGCCATGTGGCTATGTCGATGTTGGTCATGTGATTATTAAAGTCAGGTCACCAAAAAGTTCCATTAACATATACAATTGGGTCAAATATTTTGTACTAAATATTGACTTTCCAAAAATTGTAACAGTGGAAACCATGTCATGGGACCTCCTTTGCCAGTGTCAAAATATAAGAATATGTTTTCCCCTTTTTTACTAGCAACAAAAAAGTGTTAAGATGTTAAAACACCAAACTGAAACCTTTTGCACGGAATCATGTCTACATTAACCACAGATACTTGTGATAATACAAACGAAAAGCATGCTGACAGGAAATGCATTGTCTTTGAAACCGATTGGTTCACGGTGTTACTCATCTGCTCTAACGCCGTTTGAGACTAGGCTCTAAAGAAAGCTCTCTGGTGTGGACCAATCAGTTTCAAAGACAATGCATATTTAAAAAAATTCTACCTACGTGACTTTACCGAAAGAACCAAAGAGTATGGATCCCTGCAGTCACGAAGACTTCAAATCTAGAACAATGCATATACTGTCAGAGCATGTTTTTTGTTTGTATTTTCACCACAAGTATCTGTGGTTAATGCAGACATGATTCCTTGCAAAAGGTTTCAGTTTGTGTTTTAACATCGGGAAACCTGTTTTGTTGCCAGAAAAAAGGGAACAACGCTTTAAACTACATATATACAGTTCTAAATTCTACAAATGCACCTTGTCAGTGAATACATAATCAAAAGCAGATTATTAAAGAAAATCACGTCCAACTTGAAGACTGCCTAACCAAATAAATCAATTCACTACAGCCAGATAAATATTTGGGTCAACCAACAATCACATCTTCTCTTTTTTGCAAAAAAGTTTAACTCGTTTTAAGTGTGGAAGAGATATTGCCAATTTAACTTCCAGTTATGGAGGGAGTGTTGTTTTACAGTTTCATTGATGCATTGGCTCAAGGATTAATCTTTGTTCCATGGCCATTGGACGTAAAACTGAAGATTTTCCACCATCTGAAGGTCACCGAAGACTGCAGGTCAACTACGCGTCTGTGCTCGGTATGACATTGCATGCAAAACACGTGCACGCACGTGATTATAAATGCATTTAATGCAATCGCCTCTGGCAACTTTTTAAATGATGACCATTAATACTGTAGGGTCTTGTGTATGTTACCGCTTTAGGTAGTGTTGGAAACGTGTGCACAACATTACCGGGGCCTGTGTAGCAGATGATGAAGCAGGATATGCCACTGCACCATCACTTGAAAGCATTCAATTAACCCCCCCCCCCCCCTCTTCGACTGCAGCCGACTACACACACCACTGCTACACATGTAGGAATGGAAAATTACTTCAAGAACATATAAAAAAAAATGCCGAGTAAGCATGTGGTTCATGGAATAATCCAAAATGGTTTTAAGCAACAAAAAAATATATAAACAAGCTGTACGTGTACATCAGTCTTACGAAACTGCCTGCGTTTCAAGATTGTGCCAAAAGGGGGGAAAATTTCGGTGGATTTCAAACCACTCCTTCAGGACAGCAATGCGGATCTGTGCAAGTCAGAGGTCGCAACCGGGTACCCGATACCCGTACCCTACCCGATACCCGGCTACCCGTACCCGGCCGGGTAGCCGTTTGCGACCCTGGTGCGGCCGGGTACGGGTACGGGTAGGCCGTGAGTCACTGGTGAGTCACCGTTTGTCACTCATTTCCCAACGTCTTGTCTCTTCTCACAATTCAAGTTCCTAGAATCAACCCACCCGCGCCTGCAACATGGCTTCATCCCAGAGGTCGCAATCAGGTACCCGATATGGTACGGCCGGGTACGGGTAACCGTTTGCGATCCTGGTGCGGCCGGGTACGGGTAAGGACTCAAAACCCGTTTGCGACCTCTGGTGCAAGTGTAGCTGAAAGACGTGCGGTGTGGCGGAGCACCACGTGGTGTGCCGCACGTGGTCCTTGTTTCCAACATGAAGGCGTAACGTCAATTGCCACAATTCGGCGCTCCGTGGGTCTGACACAAAGTGACGCAGTGTGGTGTAACAAGGCGAAGAGCAGAGCATCCACAGTTTTTTTTATCACCGCAAGAGAATGTTTTTGTTTTGTTTCAGCATCACGTTATAGCCGTTACACTTCTCAGACTATAAAAAAAACGGCACAAAGTAAACCGCACAATTCAAATAATTGTATAGCAAAAAATATCCGACTCGAAGCAACTAGGACTTAAAAAATGTTTATAAAATAGGCAACAAAACAGTGGTGTTATAACAATACTAACTAAAAATACGAAAACATTTATGAAGGGGGCGAAAAAAAGCAGGTAACAAAACTTTAATCCAGTATTTGGTTTCAAAGCTGCATGGGATTGTCGTGTACTATTACAGTTTAAGTAAATTATATATTGCAAAACATAACATACCCCACGTTACAATGGGGAATACATGCAAACAAGCATCTTGCTCAGGGCAGGCAAAACGTGCCATGAGCCAATTCTAGCAACGAATCAGTGTTGCACCAAGAAAATGTTTGTTGGAGGTGGTGAATGAGGCAAAAACCTCCATGTAAAATCAGCATGTATAGGCCTTCATGAATACACGTTGCAAAGCAATGAAGCGGCACAGTAAAGAGGATTTAGGCAAAGCCCAAACCCTGACCAATGCACAAGCAGAGTGGCACGGTCCAGTGTTGTGGCTGAGAAGTGTAAGGTTCGATAGCCCATGTAGATTAAACTACTTGGCTGATCATTTTCTACAATTCCACCATGAGCATCATGAAGGGTGGACTTTACCACTTTCCAATCGTCCACCACCCCTCCCAGTGTGTCCGCAAGGCTGCTGGGCAAACAAAAACACCTCCCAACATGAGCAGTAAAACCACTCGGTCTATAAATCCTGTGGCATCGAAACAGCATCAATATGGACCATCCATCAGACGGCGCAATTATACAAGGCTCCCTTCATCATAGACCAATACAAGATCAACCAACACTGACACTTCAACTCCCTCTTATGCAATCACGTACGTTCACTTCGTGCAAAGGCCGCACTGCCGTGATCATTCCATGCGTGTCAAGCATTTCCCTCCCACGTGGAACATTCGCAGGACCAACGACTGGACATCCCACACACAGCATTTCATTCCAGTGGTGTAATTGAAATTCACAAAATTAAATGCTGACCGTTAACATTCTAACGGAACAAGAAAACAGTGTGGACGCAGAGAAATGTAGCAACTTGTCACACAGTGGTCAACGGGTAATATTATTGACAACATAGCCACAGATTTTCAGCTAATTCCAGTAAATGTTCCATTTGCTAACCTTGTGCCAACTGACAAATTATCAAATCCGTACACGTAACTTTTGACATGTAAATATCTAAAACAATTATATCTACATAACAAGGAACAAGAATTACACAGAACAAAGATATTACATCACAATGAAAGTCTTCATCTCAATCTGAAGCCTGAGTGTCGTTTCAATGTGTCTCCCCCCCACCCCCCATCCCACCCCCATCCCACCCCCATCCCACCCCACTATTATTATTGTCCATTAAACTCGCGCACATTTAATTTCAAGTCCTCATTGCGAACAAGTCACCAGTCTGAAAAATCGGCACTTGTGGTGGATTCACAGCTGAACTCGAGGGGTGTGTGTGTGTGTAAACGGTTGAAGCCGTGAGAACGGTGAAACAACGCCATTTATATGGAACCGATGCCCCCTCACTATCTGTTTAGTTGACATGCGACCAGGACCATCATCACTTTTAAGGACGCAGCACAAAACAAAACAAAGCGCTTCCGACAGGAAGACGATTCTTCGGCCGGTCATGTGACTAGAACCGTGACATCGCAGCACACGTGAGTCCGACAAGCCGGAACCATACAGGCCTCAGTGGATATCCGTTTAATGTTTGGGCTACGTGATCCTTCAACCGATTTCTCCCCGCATGGATGAGTTTACTTAAAAGGCCCATCGGCATTGTGTGGACCTGAAAGGTGGTACTCGAATTGCCCGATGGGGCTGTATCCACGATTGCAATTCCACTTGGGTTTTCAGGTGTGCCACTCGGCTGCACGACAACAACAAAAACAATTACAGCCACATGCCCCCCCTCTGCAAGGTGACAGACATTTGACAAAAATATACACGGCAACTTCAGGGCTTTTGTGTGCTATGACAGGATAACAGTTTGAACCTCGGCATCACTTGCATCCCGCTTGAGTCTGCATAAAGGCTTGCATCCGCTAAATCAACGACGCGATTTCCTTTGGCTCATATGCGTGCATAAATGTTGTTTGTTGCTGCTGAAATACTGAAAAAGTTTTGCCTTAACAAGACACCAAAGCGCGTAAAAAATGTTGTGCAACGAAGTCAAATACAAGATAGAAGTTTTCATAAACACTCTGCTACGTTGCTGAAAATGAAGCTCACTAATAATCAGCATATTAAGCTTTGCGTGTATGCAATACATTTCATATACGCCAATGTAAAAATAGTGTTTGGAGATGTACATAGAAAATACAGTATTATATGCTAACACCCATCATAAAGTAAGTGTAAAAAAACGTAAAACCGTACGAAACAAAGTGACCACAACTCTCCTTTAAACAGCCGACCACTCCAACTCCAACGTGACACGTAGTGGATTTTGCATTTCGCAACAGTAATGAGGGCAGCATGGTATTCATAGTGTCTGCAAATGTTGTGGTAGGAAAACTACGGCATTCTATTCAATGGAGCGCAGCATTCGGAAACAACATTAGTGTACAAAGCAAATCAAAGTAATACATCCAAATGAGGATTCAACAGAGTAAGGCAGCCTCAAAAACTGGAAAAGAATCTTCACGCTACTGACATTTCAATGGAACTTTGCAACGTAGTGGGCTACATCAGGAAGCCACGGAAATGTGCACAGCACATGAAGTGGCATCATCACGAACAGAAACTTGCAATAGGTTACATTATCTTTGACAAGGCCAGCAGTTTTTGTGGCGGAAGTTGGCCAATTCAGATCAATGAAATTCACGCGCACTGCCAAACCAAGTTGAATCCTATTACAGGAAGCGACTTGGGCTCGAAAATGTAACAAAGCCAAAGCAATTAAAAAAAATTGAATTGTGTATTAAGCACAACCCAAAAGGCTGCTGCGCTGTGCCTTTCAGCGACGTGGGTAGGCAAGCTTGGCGGACTCAATCAGGCTGGCCGAGGACAGCGATCCCGGCATGACACCTTGCCGGAATTCGGCAGCACCGGCACTGGCCGGGCCAGAGTACGCGTAAGGGTCGGCGTAGGAAACCGTATCGGCGTAAGCGCCGCTATCCGACGCGTTTCGCCGTCCACGCGATGGCAGTGTGGCCGACACTCGCGCCCACTCCTCATCGTACGAAAACGCCGGGTGCCTGTGGCCCAGCTCGGCGTAGCGCGGCTGTACGGGGGGCGATGACGTCGCCGCGAGCGCACGGAGAGAGTCCTCGTCCGGAGGCACGTCCACGCGTGCCGGCAACCGCCAGCTCCTGGGGAAATCGGCGAGCGGCGACATCAGGAGCGACTCCCGGTCGGGGGGCACGTCCATTCGCCCGGGGCCGCGTGCAAAACCGTCAGCGGGTGACAGGACAAGCGGGTGGCCACTCGGGGGCACTTCACGCCGGGCAACGAGCTGCTGCTCGCGGCTTCTCCTCTCCAGCACAGCGAGGGCATGCGCACCAAGCGAGGGGCTCCGCGTCGAGGGCTGGGGATGCTGATGCTTGTACTGCTGGCGCTGGTGGTGGTTGTTTATAAGAAGCGAGGAGAGGCTTACGGACGAGGCTACCTCACGCGGCAGAGACCTGGCCTCCAGTCGCATGTCCTGCCTGGATGGAGTCTGCGGAATGCTGCGCGGGAGGGTGCTGCTGCTGGTGTTGTTATAACCGTGGTGCGGCAACTCTAAACAGGCGGAGCTTGGAGGGACGTCTTGCCGCGAACGCACAACCGCCGTCGACCACTCCGAACCATCGGTGAATCCCCCGCGGCCCGACATTGCTTGCCCCGGCACTTTCTGCTGGGCCTGGCCACCGACGTGCACGACGTCCCTGCCGGGGTAGGCAAACTCACCGCGCCAGGCCCTGGGCGAGACTCCGCCGAGGCTGCACGGCGACGTGGGGGAAGCCTGCGGGGGGGAGTCATCGTACTCGTAGATGCGCCCATGCGCCTGCGTGGGTGACGGAGGCACCTGGCGAGAGCCGCGTCCCAGTGTGCGCGTGGCGTAGTAGTGGTCGAGGACACGGGCGCGCATCTCGGCGGCGTCGACGGGGCGCACCTGCGACACGCGCCCGACACTGTACGTCGGCGAGGGCTGCGTGCTTGCCTCCCCCCCCGGGCCCGTCCGCTGGCTCGGCGGCCACTGCCGGTAGTCGGCGTAGTTGTCTGCGTGGTTCGCGCTCATTCTCCCTGGCAGAGACTCGCTGTGCGGGACGAACGGGACGGCCGAGCGCGGTGCCTGCCCCCCCCTCCCCGGTGGGGCGGCACGCACGTTGCCGTAGATGGCCAACGATGGAGGAACACGACCGCCGCCGCCGCCGCCCGGCAAAGCCCGAGGCGCGTAATCGTACGCGTGAGACGCGCCGCTCTCCTGCGCGTACGTCACGCCGTACGCTCCCACGTCATCGGCGGTGGGCGACAGCACTGGGGTGGAGAGGGAGCGCTTGGCAGGGGAGCGGTCGGCGTCGACGTCCGGCATCCACGCGTCGTGGCTCAGCGGCCCGGCGGGAAGCGTGTCTTCGGGCAAGGCATGGCGACCCCCATGTGGCGCTCTGCGATCCTCGTTACTGTCTGCGCAGAGTCAGATGAATGTACGTGTGCTCGTTAAAAACCCAGATGCATCAGTTGGGTATGAGGACGCAGTACAGCCGGTACCAATTATAAACCAGTACCTTTTTATTTATATATTTTCAATATATGTATGTATATTAAGATCGATGAACACACGAGGAATTACATTGTTTCACAATTTTAATAAACACTTTGGGCCAGATTCACATCTTGACAAAATGGAAACAAAATTTGCTTTGTTGAGCCATTGCGATGGAGAGACATTTTACGCCATAAAACCTACAGAGGGGAACATTTGCAAAAATGTGAACCAGGCCCACTACTGTTTCAGGATTTGGCATTCATGGACGCATTGAGAATAAGCAAACGAATGATCCTCCAGATCATTGCTGAATCCTCGTAAAACATTTGAGATTCATATTTCCTTGAGGATTAAATGCACAACAGCAATCGATTGTGAATGAGAACATGAACAATCCCATCGGTTAGTAGTTCTCCATCCTGAGAAAATATTCTGGATCCAAAATTAATTATTTCGATCACCGTCAGTAGCGTACTGTAACCACCATTACTGATGCCATAAACGGCTCTCATTGTTATCATCCCCATCATTAGAATCATCACCTCAATCACCGCCACCACCACCACCACAAGCAATGCACATGCATCGTAAAGCACAATCTGTTAGAGGCTCAATGTACGGACTTTACCACACCTGACGAATTTGCAGCGCCGGTAGCTAGCCAGCAGCTCCAGTGGTTGAAAACTATCGGTTTACCATGCTCCTCTGCGCTTGCCCTTCAGTGTGAAGTGTTTTCAATAACAAAACATCGCAATTGGTTTACTAACAAAGCACGAGAGCACGTAAATGACAAAAAAATTCGCATGCAAAGGGTGGGCTTACAAGTACAGTGCACTAGCTCTAATAACAAAAAGTTTATCAAGAAAGAGGCATGCAATGATGTAACAGTTAAGAAGAGTTTGACACACACACGACAGTTTACTAACATTCGATTAGAACAGAGATACGTGCAAACTGCATGCACGTCTATACCCGCCTAAATCAAATGTGCCGTTCACACCTCCGCAAACGACAAGGGCACGTTGGGTTTATTAAGAGTCGACGCCACCGGCGGATTCCACCCACCTGGGACTCTGTCGCGAGGCGCCTCCCACTGCGCCGGCAGGACGTGCAAGCGCTGCCCAGCGGAAGCGCCGTCGTCTGCCGGCCCCATCCGGTGAGCTGTGCTCGGCCCCGCGGGTCTGCTAGCCGCGCCACCGGCAAGGTCACGCGAGCCCCCGGGGCCCTGCGGCTTCACCTGCGCCAAGGGACGGGGGCAAAGGTCGTCAACGGCGGCAGCGACCCATTGGGTTTAAACAGATGATGCAACGGCGTGCAGTGATAAGATACCGCAGTTAACCATTAGGTGCAAAGATTTGCAGACAGGATTTGTGGATTGAGTATTGGCAATGAGGTGGCCTGGCAGCATGTGGAAGTGGAGTTACGGATCTAGTTGAGGGTTTTAAGTTATCTCTTTATGGGTTTTTTCTTTGACAACTCCACTTTCCCAACCACACACAAAAAATACTCGATTTAATTAACATAATGTATCAAGCACAGCCCATGTAAAATGAAACACCAAGGAAGGGCGGTTTTTTAGAATAATTATAACGGCATAAATTTACAAGATGAATACATGAAAACAGGTTTTACAGAAATAATAGACCCACAAGCAGTGTATTTAGAAATCACTTTTTTCTTTAAAAAAGTATTTTATTGAATGGTGCCTCCTTAAAGCTCTTTATTACTCTCTGGGGAGATTGATTAGAGCAAACTCCGCTTTGCAAATGATTGGAGTTTGATCATCCCCACCAATAAAAACACAGACCAACAAAAGCCCGTGCCAAAGGCAATGGGTGACATTTTATTCACGAACATTTCCACCGCAAGATTGTTCGGCAATCAATCACTGCCACATTTCAAATCACTAGACAGGAAAAAACTTAGGACGATAAAAAATGTTTTGTGTCTGTTTGAGTAATATAAAATTGGGGAAACACCAGAACACAATGAATTGCATACTTGAGCTAAAAATATTATTTGGTATTAAAATTCAAATTAAATGCAATGGTTTGTCAGTGGTGTACAAGCAAATATGAAAAACTCTCCACCTTCCTTATTTAAACTAGATAACTCCAAGGCAGTATAACTAATAGATATGATTTACTGCCCATCAGTGGTTCAATTAATCATCAAGATCCAGAGGCACGAATTGTACACAGGATCGATCACATGTCCCTGAACTAACGTTAACACTTTATATCTGGGAGCCCCAGTTGGTTATTCCCCCAAAGATAATACCTGCGCAAAAAGACTCAATGGCGGCCATGCCAACTGCCCGCTACTCGGCCACCCGGCTGCAACGTCACGATAAACAAGCCGAGGCCGCCCCCCACCCCACACACCGGGCTGGCGACGTGGCGAGGTGTGGGCTGCCCGTCGGCTGGTGGCCTGCCGTGGAAGTGCAGCGAGAGTTTGCGGAGATTCTCGGCGGCGTAGGAATCGTCCTGCTGCTCCCGCAGCCGGCCACCGCTGCTGTCGACCGCGGAGTGCCCGGGCGGCGGCTGCTGCAGCTGCACGTGCGCCAAACAAAGTCACCCGCAGGTTCGTGCCAACCAGCGTCACCCCCCCGCCCATCCCCGAAGCAACATGATTGAAATAGGCCACCGCCCCACCTACCCGCCCCCGATGCCTCCAGCTTTCCCTGACGCAGGCGCCCGGGTGATAAATTTACCCCAACTCACAACCGACAACTGATAAGCGGTCCATTTGTGAAAGTAGGAGATTGGTCGATGTGGAAAACTGCACAACAAGTGCTTTAAAAGGACTGCACTTTAAAACGCGCTCACTCACAATTCAAGCATTTGAAGTAAGATATATGACATTCTTTTTAATATCACTCCATCAATAGTTGTTTAATCCCCATGAACCTAAAATGAATAACTTTTTCAGAGGTAGCCAAGTGGCTCAGAGGTCACAAAATTGAAGCAAAATGCTGAGATACTCTGGTTTGAATGCATGCAGTCGTAGCTCGTGATTATATTGGCTTTTCAGGTGTTGGTGACCTTTGCCCGGTTACCAATATATGTACACAAAAAACCCATGATATTGAATTTAGCTTTGAACTTTGTAAAAAAACAACTGTTAGAAATACAAATTTCAGTTTTACTGCCGCGTGACAATCTAATGAATGGGAAAGTGCACATTCTACTGTGCTAAAGGTAAAAAGTTATTTCATGTCCTGAAATACAACTCTTCTGCTGACCATCCTCCGACACGTGGAACGCACTGCTATGCGAGATTTGTGAACGGTGATCATGAAGCTGAAAACAGGATTGGAAGTTCACAAGAGAAGTCAAAACAACAACCCTTCCTAAACTTTCTCAAAGCTTAAAGTTAATGCATACACAGTCAATCGCGATTCAAATGTTAAATTAATTACATGCAGTTTACAGCCTGTACAAGGAAATTCAATAAGTAATACGTGCTAAATACATACACACGTGAATATCGGTTGGTAAACATGAATAAGGTTTCTAATGGCGAATCTCTAATCCACAGAATTCAGCAAGATATTCCAAGTCGAAATGCCAATGATGTCACCAATTCCAGCCCATCCTCCGATGAGATTTTGCCCAACCACTAACATGCTCGCCCATTTACTCGCACAGGCAAACGAATAAGCCAGTTGAGTACTTAAGATAACGGGAACATTGGCGCTCTCAACACAACCAACAAAGCGATCCGTCCCGTCCCGTCGTCGTGGGGAGACACTCACCACCCCCCGCGGAGGCAGCACCGTGCGAGGCTCCGTAGCGGGTGACGGTCGTCTCCTCTCCGGCTCGGCGGTCGGGGCATGCGATTGCCCGCGAGTCGATGACGGGCTGCGGTCCGAGAAGCCCGGGGGGTGCAGCTGCCGAGCCGTGGCCATCGCCGACATGCCCACTATGGCGACAAGAGCGGTCGGGGGGAGGGGAGGGTGTTCCGTTTTTATCACGAAGGTGGATGTGGTTTGTAACCGCAGTTGACTGAAACCACCGCGGTGATGAAGAGCGTTAAATTCACGGTAACCACAGGATTTTGAGGTCAAGGCAACTCCAGCCGTGGTAAATGCGATGTCGAGGAATCGTGAATGCATGCATGCGTGCACATTCGTCCACCGGTCCACCCTTCCAACCTGGATGCTCAATGAAATAGGCCTCAGGACAAAAAAATAAATAAATGTATGTTAACAATGCCTAATAGATAAACACTTTTTTTTCTACTACGTAATTTGGTTTTATATTTTTCAATCATGAACGAGTCATAAGGAAAACGGCTTTCGTTTTTATACTAATGCCAACACAAGTGTTCAAACCCAAACACTTACGTATGTACATAACTACATGACTGTCATAAAGGCAGAATGGTATTTAGTAGTAATTTTCTAATTTTATTCATGACGAAGGTGATACCCCATTAGTCAATTGGTATCCTTTATTCCACCAGGAGTTACAATAACCCCATTGAGATACATGAAACAAAATAGCCTCTTTTGCAAGAGAAACATTGAGACCATAATTCTCTTTTTCATTGTAAACTTGGGTTTACCAATCTGGAACTGGAGGAGTGAAAAATCTAAACTTATAAACAGAGACGACACAGAACATTCTAAGTACCTGTTTGGTTGCCACCATCTTCTGGAACATCCCGATTGGCCGTCCTCTGCACAGCAGGTGGCCAATTAAAGCCTCCTTCTCTGGGACTTGCACCATATGCCTCACTTTGTGGGGACGTTGCTGCCCTCCCCGTGTCCATGCCGGAATCGTACTCCTCCCAAACAAAGTGTTCCGGCACGGTCCACTGTCGCGTCGATCCCCGCTCAGCCCGCCGCTCGCCCGTGGCTTCGAGCTCCCCGGGGCTATGCTCGTCCTCCGGCTCGTTTCTCTCCGGTTCTCTCGGTTGGGCGACAGGTCTGCTGGGGGCATTCACGGCACCGCTGCTGCTGCTGCTGCTGCTCCCGTTATTGCCGCCGCTACTGCTGGGCCCGTCTCTGCCGGGTTGTGCCGTCGCTGCGCTCGGCGTGCTCTGCGAGTCGGGCACCTCGGCGGTGCGGGCCCGCACCGAGTCCAGCTCCATCTCACGCTGCTTCCTCATCTCCTGCTCCTTCTCGTTGCCGTGCTTCCCAAACATCGCCTCCCACTTGCTCGTTTTCTTGAACTTTTGGGGCGGAGCGCGCTCCGGGGGCTGCTCCATTCCACCCTCCTTCTGCAGCAACGACGGCGGTGTTTTCTCCGCAGACGGTTTGGGGGCAAGCGGCGGATGGAGATGCTCCTGAGACGGGGGTTTCTGCATCCGATTGTGCGAGCTTTCTACTGTCGATGCAGCGGCCTTTTCCGAATCGGACTTTCTTGGCAAGTCAGCAGCAATGTTTGACAGAAATGACATGACGCTGTTGGTCTTTGTAGGCTTGGGTGGAGGCTTTGGAGGGATTCTATCAGGCAATGCTTTTGCTGATAGGTTTTGGTCATCGTGTATTGAACCCGAAGGCTGTTCCCCTTGTGCATGGAGACCAGGTTTACTCCACGACGTTTCGGCTGCTGGTGCACAGTGTGACTCGATGTAAAAGGTTTGCCTTCCTTGCTCCAAGAAGCTCATGGGGTTTGCAGAGGGCTGCTTGGGGGAAGGCTCACGAGCATTTTCAGCAACTTCCTTGGGCTGCCAATTCCGATCGTCAAGACGAGGTGGCTCGAGAGCTTGCCAATCATCGCCGGCTGAGTAATGGGCCCTTGGAGATAAACGCTCGGCTCCTGGTGGAAGATTCTGGGCTTCGGCGAAGACGCTTTGTTCATCGCTCACCGGAGGCTCCTCACTCTGCACGGGGAACATACGAGTTGATTTATTCCATCAAGCGTTACAACGCACATGACACAGCATCACTTGGGCAATGACAAGACAACGCATATAACCAAAGCAAATCTCATCTTGTTCAAACTAATTAAAGATCCCGACACGCATGTAACAGAAACAGCATCGCGAAACAGGACGAAGCGACTCAATGCCCAAAGTGGATAACAAAACCATTGCCCACTTGCGTGTACGGAACGCCACAAAGAACACGGTACACGTACGGGCGCGCTTTGATCCACACGCTGCGGCTGCTGCCGAGGTTGCTCGGGAGTAGGGACGGGCGACAGCCGCTCGGGTTTTGGAGGCGGAGGCGGCGCCGGCTGCTGCTGCGTGGGCGTAGGTAGCGGGGTGGCCGTGGTAACGGTGATGGCAGGGGGTGCCCAGGGTTCCTGTTTTCTTGACGACGGCGCTGACGATGGCGCTGGCATTGGTGTTGGCACTGGCTCCCTTGGCGACGAGAGGGCGGCGTGCAGGTGGCGCGCGCGCTCCGCACACTCACGCTGCCTCAGCTGCGCCAGCGCCCGCGTTCTCTCCTCGCCCTTGGCAGTTACCTGCTTCAGCTTGGCTGCGCGGATTCACGTGTTGTGCGAACATGAGCACACACACACAAAAATGAGAAGGCTGTGAAAATGCCGCCTCCCCACACATGCACACACCGGCTGAAGGGCTTTCATAACAAGGGAGTTTAAAAACATATACATTTTCTAAAGTATATCAAAATCGGGCTTTCTTGGTGTCATGTTATGAAACGAGAAATCCATCCGGAGCACTCGCAGAGCAGTGCGACCCTTCGAGGACAGCCCACAGAAGTGGATCCCGCAGAGCTCCCTCGTGAGTTTCCCTTCAAAGTGACCTCTGTTTCACACGCAGGGCAGAACGTCCCCACTTGCTCTGCCACAGACAGTCATGTTCATCGAATGACAGTAAAACCGACATGTGGAATCTAAGATGGTTTAGTTACATTATTAGACATCACAATGTCCTGCAGCAAATGGTAATTGACTAGATATGTAAGAGTTAAACTGTTTGGCTGAACTGATAACATTGGAAAGGGGGGTGTGGGAGGGGATATGCAATCAAACAATTACGAGTCAAAACGCTGAATCACCGACTCAGACTATGACTAACGTAGAAAACCGCTAGAGAAGTGCCGTCTCACCGATCGCCTCGTTGCAGTGGCAGAGCGCGGCGGCGTGGTCTCCCTCGCGCTCCAGGAGCTCCGACTGCTCCTGCAGGGCCTTCGACTCCGCCAGCAGCGCAGTGGTCGTTCGGTCTCGCGCGTCTGTGGGCGACCCGGCAGCGAGGAGGAGCGGGGGGGGTAGGGGGAGGCGTCAGATCAGAAGATAAGAATCTTTATTTAGACTGAAAGAAGAATCCGATGAGCTTTGAAGCTCTTTTGCACAGATGTTCCATATGGGGCGGGTCAGCGAGTTGCCACAGCAAATAATACAAAACGATAGCAGTGCAAAATAGAGAAAATGATAAGCAGGGCACTAAATATAAATAAATAATGCATGCGTTCCTTATAGAAGTCCGATTTATCAAGAATGGACAAGGCAGCAAATACAGCAGCAAAACAGTCCCAGACCCACACCAAGATAACGCCGCACAGTAGTCCCTCAATAAAATTGCACATTAACATTGAACTATCGATACGTAGGCAATGGTCTAAACATTGTCCCAGTGGTTACGAAGCACTGGACCGCACCGACCGCTCGTCTCCTCCAAAGAACACATTTTGCTTGTCGAGTCCAACACGCTTGTACATTGTGGGATTCGAACGCAAGCGGCTCGAATCGAATTCCTCCGCGAGTTCGGCAGCGAGGCAGCCTTTCGATCCACCCGGCTCTCTCTGCTTGTGAAGTCGACGTACGCAGCAAGTGTGCGGTGCCGAAATTTGGTGTTGGTTATTTTATGGCGAAAAGTAGAACCAACCCGGTTCGCTGCCCCTCTCCAAGCGAGACACGCAACTGTGACTAAATGTTCAGCTGCGAGTATTTTACAGCTGTGCATATCGTCATGGTCTACAAGCATACCAGGGCGATCTGCCAAAAATGTCGGGAGGAAAGCGAGGCAGTGTTGGATATCGAGCAGCCCTCTGTAATAGCCCACTTGATGATAGAACGAGTGGTAGGATAAATACTTCTATTTTAAATGCCGAGAGAACTGGGAAACGTAGCAATTAAGAGGATAAATATACAAGAAGGTTCCATATGAGAAAATAAAGCTTACAAGATGACAGCAAACTAAAGCTAGACTTATTTTTTGAAGCCCCATCTGTTAACTAATTATACAACAATGCAAAATATACGAGCATGTAGAGCATTTTTTTATTTTGTTCCTAAAACTGGTCAGAATTAGCAGGCACAACACAATATTTTCATACATTTGTATTCTAACTGGACATATCGATGCAAATCTTTCACTTAAAATCGATTCTCAACCCAACTATACACACAGTAAATCGCGCATGTACACACACATTACCCACTGTTTATGGCAAGTGTATGCTTACGCCATGCTAACGGAGTGAAGAAAATTGTACGCGACAAAACAAATGAGAAACAACATGAATTCAACAATACGAGTTGAAACAGAATCTATTATTAAACAGAATCGCGACCCTAACAATCATGACAATTAAAATTAATTGTTGTTGAATTGAATTGCCTCATGCATACTTATGCTAGCTAGAGAGTATACGGCTGAAAAAGCCCGCGCCAAGAAATCTTCCAGTGCCCTCATTACTCAATTCAAAAGTTTGCTGCAATTCTTCTTTCGCATGGAAAGGTGAAATTTGTAACATTACGTACGTGTGTGCATCGAGGTTACGGAGCCATTCAATACCCTCTGTGGAGGTTTGGTAAAGATCAGTGATATAGCCGGCGCATCGGCGACACGTGCAGTGTTAGATCACGTGGCTGATGGTCTGACTCGCGACTCCACACTTTGCTTCATTGTAGCAATATTCAAATCTTTAAATGAGAAAAACCCCATTATAACAAGGCTTTTAAAAGGCAGACGATGATGCAGTGAGCACTGGTGACTACTGTGCAGATGAGTCCTAATTGGGATGAAACTAATCCAAAGTTGTCTCTCACTGCATCATTGCTTAGTTGGTCACAAGATGCTCAAATATATTTTGATGGTGACCTAAGACAATGGGACGATAATGGACTTCAGGAAATGCTGGTTTTTGCATACACACAGAGGCTGTCTTTATAAATATGAAACATAAAAATGTGTACTGCATAATTTGCACACTGCAACCAATTACCCGCATGCTGACAAGACAGCTGTTGGCGGAGGAGAATATAATATGTAACGTCTATCTTGGGTTTACCTACGAGGTAAGAGAGCACACGTATTAAGCGTGCCCTAACAGCGGCAGTGAAAGCAGGAGTTTCTCTGGCTCCGTGCGGCTGTCATCTGTGCATCTGCCGCTCAACAACTTGAGATGGCGTGCTGCGGTTTCTCGGTGTTACATTGTGCACATGGTGTGACGGCTTTGTCAGCGTAGGCATGAGAAAAGGGAAAGTGTTTGTATTTTTAAGTCTGAGTCTTTTCCGTCACTCCCTCTTGCCGGTGGTAAGATGGGGGTGGAATCATTTGGCGAGTTGACTATCACTGTGGAATGCACTCCCATTACTCCCACTATGTTTAAATTAATATGACATTACTAATAGAGTTTTTCCCCTTTTTTCTGGCAACAAAACTGACACCTTTTGCAAGGTATCATGCTTACATTAACCACAATACTTGCAGTCAAATACAAACAAAAAACAATACTATGAGACTAGGCTCCAAAGAAAGCTGTCTCTGGTGTGGACCAATCAGTTTCAAAGACAATGCATAAATTATCAGAGTATTGTTTTTTGTTTGCATTTGACTGCAAGTATTGTGGTTAATGTAAGCATGATACCTTGCAAAAGGTGTCAGTTTTGTTTCCAGAAAAAAGGGGAAAAACCCTATTAGTATATTTTGGTACTGGCAAAGGAGATCCCATGATATAATATGACATTGTAAACCATGCATTGTGCCTCCCCATAATAGAGGTCAGTTCTTGGTGAAGCTAGTATTTTGTATAGTGATAGGCGTGAAAATTACGTGCCTGTTGTGCATTTAAATATAGCGTATTACATGTTTTACGTCTCTTGCATGTATGTTTACACAATAATTCCTAACTACGATTTGCAATAGAAATTTTTATAAGTTGATTATTACATTATTAGTTTCCCAACAATTTCAATTAGCTTCATGTATGTTTACTATATTATGTGTGCTTTGTGCTGTACTACCGGTACAAAGAAATAATACTCAAATGTTTTTCCACTGCTGTTCACTCAATATGAGCCAGCCATAAGCCTTCCAATATATATCTGAACCAGCTCAAGCCTCCAGTAAATCACGTGACTTGTGCATGGCCAACCCCACTCTGGACCCCTTCCGTCACCCCAACTCCTCTGAAAACAATTATCTGCTCCGTGCAGCTCACTGTGCTTGCTTCTTCCTTCTCGCTCTACTCCCCTTCTGGTGGTGTGCTATGGGTGAAACGTTTCATCATTCAATCTTGAATGCCCGTAGCACGCACATGCGTGTAGTCACTTGAGAAACAAATCAATTAACTCAAGTAACATTGATGTAATTTTTCCGGCAAAATGTTTTGCAAAGCACTAACTTAATTGCCATTTGCTATTCATTTATAACTTAACTGTGCCTGTTATTTCATTAATATTTTTTATCAGGAAAATCAATCATTAATACAAACATAAAATGAGCAATGATAAGCGTATCATAGTGATAGCGGTGAGAGCGTCTAATGGTAGCACATGAGCCGCTTGTTTAATACTGTGAGAGTATTAATCATATCAATTGCACGCCGTCTGTTTCACAGTGGAAAAATAAAGATCCCGTTACGTAATTCGCAAAATTAGGGCATTGTGTTCCTGCATCATGAATAAACATCAAACATAAAATCCACAAACCAATACTGGAATAAACATAGCAATCGTCGCTCCCTCCCTCTAAATCTTGGCAGAATCCTCTTGAAAAAGAATCGTGAGACTCAGTGTGGCTTTCCTGGGTCAACAAAGGAATTAATAAAACACTTAGCAAACCGGATTACACCATTACCGCAGACCATATTACAACATTGCACAATATACCGCCGTATCACAGCAACCCTGGTGCCGATGTCGCCACACCGGGCACGCACGCACCCCTGGGCATGAGGTTGTCCAGGTCGAGGATCTTGGACGGGTTGGGGTTGAACTTCTCCCCGGAGCCCATCGCTCCGCGCGCGCGCTTCTGCTCGTGCTCGCGCGCCCGCAGCGTGGCCTGGTGCTCCAACTCGTCCAGCTCGCTGCGCACCGACTCCTGCTCCCAGCTGTCCGACTCGAGTCCTGCGCGCACACAAGCACACCGTGGGGTCTTATTTAGTTTCATGAGTTTTGCGTTTTGTTTTAATAATCATATTACAATCGTGCTGCTTGTGGTGGTCATGTTCGAAAGAACTTTCCCTTCGGGAACAATTGCAGTGAGCAGTGTATAAGAACAATAACACGGCATTAAGAAATATGGCCTGTAAGATAACATCAGAAAACTATTGCTGAAGCGGTTTCAATAATTTTGTTTGCACACTCTGAGCAGAATATGTAAATTTTGCTAGAGGTATTTCCATAAATATCTACATAAAAACAAATCTGCATTATGAAAGCTGGAATAGCTTTGGTATTACCCAAATTATGATCACAATCTATGATGGAATTTTTCATATCCACAGATGGCGATCAGAATTTCACCTCAGGATCTTATCAGTGCCAGCTCAGTACTCCAATATTGTATTAACCCTGCAGCCACCAAAACATAATGTAACCTAACTTTTTGTTTTACCATTAAAAAAGAAAATTGTCTCTCAATTGCAGAAATGTGTTATCATACAAAGCATTTTCACTCTAGATTCAAAGACACAAAAATCATGCAACAAATAAAAATGTGACTTTTTTCACTCGATAGCTTTTAAGTGACTCACAGACTTGGTAGACTGCATTCTCTCTCGAGAGATTCACTTGATGCCCTTCTAAAGCAGTCACCTCAGCCGGGTCTTGGCTAAATTATTTACAAAAGATTGACAATTATTTTCTCACAAGCCAATCAAACCACAATGTTTCATCATTGGTTATGAGAAGTGGTATCTTTAACCAGACTTGTGTCGTTTCTAGGACTATGCAAGTCATTCTGAACTCAGGCTCCAGGACCATAACAGTTTGTTCGAGTTGCGTTTTTTTGTGGACACGGCATTATAAGCCCCAAGGAGTCACCCCCTTGCCCACCTACTTAGGAATGGACGGACTTTAGTGTTTAGACTGGGTACATCGGCTAAATTCAACTTGCTGTGGTCTGTCACTGTGCATGTTTATTTATTTCATTCAAGCGTGTATACATCGTCATGAATTTGCTCCGAGCAGGTTGACAGGCGTTTATTGAATGAAATTACCTAAAACGGTCAATAACATGCTTATGCTGAAAGGCTAAACACTTCTTAACATTCTTACAGTCTGCTCTTAATTTGCACACATCTTTGTAGACCAGGGTGGAAGAGGAAACGGTAATATTCTTTAAATATTATTTTAACAGTTACTTTAACTTAAAAAGAACAAAAAGTATTTTCATGTAAATAACCACTTCCTCTTCTTTGTTTAACTCTAGTTTTTTAAAATAAATATTCTATCACGCACAAATTGCAACTAAAATGTGCTCTAAACCTGTTATTACTGGACAGGTGAGAGAGGGAGGCTACGTGTTGGTATCCACAAGTAAGATTTGCCGAATAAAAAAACCTCCCCGTAATTTTACTTGCCATTTGAGAGATACACTCCTTGGCCAGGCTCAGGATGAACCCACGGTCTTACTGTAGACCAGTTAATGCAAGCCAGCAAGCACAGCAGGACTTCCCCCTTGCCTGTCTGATCCATTTATTTCCAACTGGCTTCACAATAATAATTTGGATTAAACTGCCGTGCAGATTGTGTGATGTTTTCCAGTTAGCTTCTTTGTTGGGGAGTTGTTCACTTGCTCGCCTGGTATGGAGGAGGTCGTGGGTTCGATCCAAACCCTGACGCGTGTTTATGTGAAGTTTGTATGTTCTCCCTGCGGTCGCGTGGATTTTTCTCCGGGTCCACCGGTTTTTCCATCAACATTTAGAAACATACTTTTACAGTATTTGGATGCTATAAATTTGCACGTGATAAGCCACTTTATGAGCCATCATTTGTGGGCAGGTCGCTTCTGAAAAATAGCTATATAGCACAGTCGGCCTTACCTAGTAAAATAAAAAAGTTAAATAGTTTGTCACCGATGACCCAAATACAATTACCAAAGCAATTCAGCCCAATATATGTACTCATGAAGTCGTGTTGATAAAATAACCAATTTAATGAAAGTCGGATCTTACTTACATTCACATTCATCAAGTAATCAGGGGCCCTTATTCTAGTGCAACTAATGTTCAAGCGCTAAACGTAAAAATAATAATAATAATAATTTAGAGCCGTTTGTTAATCCAAGGAAGCCCTCCTCATGCAGCGTCAGAGGATTGGGCTTGTTTGAGCATACTTCCCCACTCTGACCAGGGCAGATTACAGAAGGCTAGCGGTGGGGGCCAGACCAGTTCAGATACCGCTCACCACTGATGTTAGCTATGGCTGTTAATCAAAGTCAAGTCATGGAGTTCATAGCACAATGCACTAACCACTGCAACCGACATGTAATTTTTAAGTATGTAAATGTCCTTTTGTCAGTGCTCTCTAGCAATCCAGTGTATACTATCAGGAGAGTGAACAGGCCTGTATATGCAACCCTGGCTCATATTAACAAAGGCAGAACAAACAAGTTATTCCGGCCAGAAACTGGAGATTTACGACACCCCCACCTCACGCCACCATGTCACATTGACACAGCGCCAGTCTTAAGATCTCTATCAATCTCACAGCCATTGTTCGCGTTTATAACCACAACACTAATCCATCCAGGACGTTCAATTAAACACCGTTACATTACACAGAGTCACCAAACTGTGAAAATACAATGGGGCGTGAAACTCTGAAGTCACAGAGTTTGCAAACACAATGCAATGCATTTGTACTTTGTATTCCCAGTGGGCAAAGTACACAGGGAGGAAGCTCACCCAGCAGGGCGTGTGGCTTGTACAGTCGGCGAGAGCGATGACCAGACTTGACGACACCGTTAGCCAGGGGGCTGGATTCCCGGCTCCGTGCCGAATCCAGGGACCTGCAACGGAAGAGCATGGCAGTGCAACCTTGTGAAGCAAAAATTTTCGTTTTTCTTTGCCTATCGCATTAGGCTTACACGCTTGTGGACACCAGCATCATGCTTTTAAATGACAGCTGGGCAACCACGGGATGTAATAGGAGAGCGGATTGAAACAAATAAACAATATTTAAGTGTTCTTGGTTCTTTCGGTAAAGTCACGTAGAAGGGAAATAATAAAAGAATACATTTTTTACATATATTATATCATGTTTTATTTTTATTATTTTATTATTTCCCTTCTACGTGACTTTACCGAAAGAACCAAGAAGATGAATCCCTGCAGTCACGAAAGCTTTAAATCGAAATTTAATATTTAAGTGGTACGGTCAAATGCCAAATGACTAATTACCAAGCAAGTTCCTTTAAGTATGGGATAAAGGAAAGAAGACAAAGAGGTAGGATGAAGAGTGGGTGGAAAGTTACTGTGGAGACTTTGGAAAATTGATAAAAAGGACTGTACAGTGATTTAGATACAAGATGGAAAGAGTGCAAAGCATGGAGAGATGTCTAACAACCAACCCAGGTCGTGTCTGGGACTGGAGACTCATGATGATGAAGCACGTTTTGCACGGTTGTTGATGGAGGCTTCAAATCGTTCTTTCATATTTGTTCAGAGTATGAAATTTCACCAAATTATTGTGCTAACACGAGTATGAAAAGTAGACATGTATGTATGTTGAACTTCTTTCGTAATTAGCCAACCGTGCGATCCGGAGGTGCGGGGGAAGGACAAGTTAGAAAAAAAGCAAATGTAGCTTTCTCCCTATAAGAGTCAGCGACCTGCATCCATTATAATCTCCACTTTCCTGTTTATACTTCTGCCAATTCAGCAGACTCACCATGCTTTCTTCATGTGATACACATTCATTTACGGATCAAGTCCCTGTTGTGTCTGGACCCTCCCCACCCCCTCACTGCCCATATCGACTCAAAATGCATTTCTGCCACCTCTTCATGTTTGACACACATCTCTCCAACGTTCTATTCACTTTTCTACAACATGTGGCTCCCTCCCACTCCTCCAGTGTATTGTCATGTTGCATACATGTTCACCCCAAAGAGTAAAAAAAAAAAATTCAGTGAAACCCCTATTGAAAAACAT
Source organism: Entosphenus tridentatus (assembly GCA_014621495.2). Lineage (NCBI taxonomy): Eukaryota > Metazoa > Chordata > Hyperoartia > Petromyzontiformes > Petromyzontidae > Entosphenus > Entosphenus tridentatus. The sequence goes on from CM025617.2 coordinate 8,247,320, forward strand.
TGGAGAAAACCCAAGAAATTTAAATAGGAATCCAAGAAACTTAGAGCAAACCCCAAGATACTGAGAGGAAAAGCCAAAACACTCAGGCACAGCAGGCAAGGGCGAGTATTTTTGGAGAAAAGAGGGAGACGTTACTGTAAGTAAAGACAACACTTTTGGATCTGATCCTTACAGAAGACCGGAACCATCAGCAGCTGCCGGTGCACTGAAATAAATAGGCCTGATTGAATTATTGTCGGGTAAACACAAAACATGACAATCCATTGCACGGCCGTGAGACTCTGAAAATAAGTTTCAATGGGTATCCTTGAGAGCATTGACGCGTATGATGTTGTTACATTTATCATTTTTTATAAATGTTACCAATATTAAATATACTGTATGTACTAATAGTAACGATACTGCATTAATACGAGCCACCACAACAATCAGCTCAGACAGCAGAGATCTGGCAGAATCAAATGATTTCACGCTACCTCTCCACAGATTTGTTCCGTCTCCCGCTATCGGCCGAGCCGTCCCTGTCGCGCCGCTCCGATCCAGACGACGGCGTCTTCGCAGCATCGCGCTTGCGCGGGCTCCGTCCAGAGCGCTGCCCGCCACCGGTGCCGCCATCCCCGCGCTCGCCGCCCTCCCCCCACGCCTCGCCGGCACCGCCGTCGCTGAACACGCTGTCCACGTTCAGGTCCTCCTGCCGCCGCCGCTTGCCCTTGGCGTCCTTCTGCCTCCTCCCGGACGACAGGCGAGGTGGAAACCGACCGTCCGCCAGGTCGCTTCCGGCAGAAGGAGAGGACAGCGGTTCGGACGCCTCCGGGGGGTCGCGCGCTGCGGGCGGGGTCACGACCCCGAGCCGCCCGGCCTCGTGCGGAGCATCCACCCTCGCGTCGTCCGCCCTGGGCCTCCCGGCCCAGGAAGACCCATTGGTGGCCACAGGGGGAGGCTCGCCCCGGCTCGCGTCGTTCATGGCGGGCACGCGGATCACGTCGAAGCCGAGGACGTGCGTGCGTCGCGGGGGTGGCGGCGGCCCCGTCTCAGACTTGGGCCCCCGGCCGTCGTTGGATGAATCTGTTCGTGAATCGCTGAGAATGGAAGGCACCAGTCCTGCCGAGCACAAAAAGGCACGTTAGTAATTTACGCGATGGATGGGTGATGATCTGTTTGTGACAGTACAGCACAAGTATGTTGCTGATGTACCTCTATGGTAATTTTAAATGAGGTCACTTTACATGCATATCACATGCACACGACTTACCAGGTTTCCTTCCATTTGTGAATTAATTATTAATGAAGTAGCCGTTTATTCCAAAGCCAGACACTCCTGAGATTTTTTTTTGGACAAAGGCTCATAGTGATTGCAATTGTCTGGTTGTAGGCGTAGTTGTAATAACTGGCCATTAGAAGAATAATTTTTTTTTATTCATCACATTTGTGCATGTTTGACCTTGAAATTCAGGTCAACATGCTCATGACCTGTTAAAGCTCCAAAAACCCTGCAGGGTAAATTGGGCGTAAAGATTATTTGGTACGCCGGGATCGTTACGCTAAAATCATTAATTCATGAGTGGGTGCGTGAGTGACCGGGTGCTCACAAAGCAATTACCAGAATCCTCGCTGTCAGAGTAGATTCCAACGGGGCCAGGCCCCGAGCTCTCGCCCTTGTGCGCCGAGCCTCCGAGGGGAGTGGCGTCCGGGTGCGAGTAGAGCAGCAGCAAGGGCTGGTAGTGGCTCTGGACGCACTTGCTCACCACGTCCTTCCAGTGAGATCCGACCTGAAAACGAGCGAGCGGGTTCACACAAGAATGTGCGTTCTTGACGGGGTGTGGGCGTGCTCTGGGAGGTTTAATTCATCAAGTTTTTGAGCCAGCTGGCCAGGATTGAGCAAAACCTAGCCTGCTTTTCATCCAGGAGTGGGAGGGGAGTGTTGACAAGTGAGCGAGCGAACGACATCCACTAGCTCGCTTGCAAGGGCAATTGTTAATTACGGGGCGAGCAGTCTGTGAAAATCAAGCGAATGCTTTGGCGGTTCAGCATCGGACACGTGCAGACTAATCCGCGTGCTCACCCTGAACGGTGAAAACACACCACCTTGAAACAACACACTGCAACGGTTTGAAAACCAAGACATCATTATCATTTTTAAACAATCGACTAAAAATTACAACGCTTTACCTCCTTAACTTGCGCATCGTCAAAGTAACACCAGCGGCGCTTGTGAGTGTGGTAGACGAAGGATGAGTAGTGCTTGCCGTAGTAGCACACCATTCCCACCAGGGACAGCTCGGACGCCTTGGCCCGTTCATCCGTCACGCGGTAGTACAGCTGTACCCATCACGCAGGAAAGGGAGCAGGCAGTCGCATTGTGGGTGCGAGCGTTGCAGTCCAAACGGCTCGCCGCACACGCGACCCGTGACTACGGAACTCTCGCGGACCTTTATAAAAACGATACAAGCGCCCGTACATTGACCAATGCGCGTTTAACCTGCGAACTGAACCGTGCGTCTGTAGATAGGAATGGCAGCTGACGAACAGAATGGCAAAAAAGGAAATATTGATCAGAAACGGTGCTGGAGCTTCATTTAGCATCGCGTTCCAAACTGTATAACCTTCAAGGCACTGCGGGTTTCCAGAGGGGTGTGGCCAATTGCTGGAGGATGAGGTGTGATTGGGCGAAACGTATTGAGGATCGTGTCACATGTGTGACCGAATCAATCGCAAAAGCTCCAAGCAGCCGGTTGTTTCTGTGGAGTTCCGCACTTACTTAACACCAATCCGTAGGGCCACCTCACAGTGCAGCTTTTCACAATGACCAATCACCCCACGCATAATGCAGCCGATCAAGGTAACTTCCTCACAATACTTTTTTTTACTTTGTAATTTTGCAATGGGCAACAAAGAGAAAAAAAAAGCTAATTTTACAATGAATGATAAAGGGTATGCAAGTTATTTATTAATCAGAGAAAGTCTCATGGAGTCTCAAGACACTTTTATTATTGTAGGGTCCTGCTTTGGGATGCTTGGTCAATGTCTGTCAAGGAGTGGACTAAAGACCGTAACTTAACACGTAATTAACTAACCATTTAGAATAACTAATGGATATGACGAACCAGTTTTTCTGCATAAAGTATAGCTTATATTAACATATTTAACAATGTATTAGAACCATCTTGTACAACTAATTAACTCTGATTAGAAAAAAACCTTAAATTATGTGAATACACCAAGCTTTAAGTATCATTCCTGCCAGTTTCTGCTCCCTTGTGAGCAGACATTGAACACATCACACCCGTAATAAATTGGCGCGTCTGTTCAAGCGACACATTTATTATGTGGCTGTGTCAGGTGGTGGTGGAGGGTTAACGACACACATTTTTCATCACTTATTAATCATTGACCATAAATCTCCGTGACCGCGCGTGCAAGTCGCCATACATCTGGGAGGTAGAGGCATGTGCCGATGATGTGCAAGATGTCGGCAGCTTGGTGCGATTGCTCCGAGTCCCACACCAGCCCCACCGCCACCACTTGGGGCTGGTTCATCAGGACCTTGCGGATTCGCTGCATCTCCCCGCACTCGGCCTTCAGTCGCATCATGGGCGGCGGGTGACAAAACGTGACAACGCGGAGTCAAATTAACGAGCACGCGATACACGGCAAGTGGGGAGGGCAAAGACCGAATGAGAATGCACGCCTGCCTGTTTCTTCACGTGTGTACAATTCGAGCAACGAACAGCCCCCTTTACTCACCCTGCCCCCAACTTCAGCGGTGGAAATTATTTTACAATGTGCTGCCGCCTTGCATCTGTTTACACCTCGGATAATATTTACATGTATTTACAGCCCCTTGTTACTCCAGTGCTGGATGAAGGCCTCTCCACTCCGTATCGGTCGTGGGATAGTTTAAACAAAATTCGCCACGAAGTGTTTTTGTGAGAATTGGTGACGTGGAAGCCCAGGAACTGTTCATATATCGCTCGCCACTGATGTTAGGCGTGACCGGGAATCGAACCCAAGTCACTGGATGGGTAGTGCGGTGTGCACACCTCTGTGCTACCATTCCACCCCACCTGCATAGTGCAAATGCTAATGTCACCAAGAAACATAATTGTTTATGATACAATTGTATGGCTGTCATTTTGGTGTTTTAACAAAGTTATGAATTAAGGAAATTCGTTAATTATAAGAAAATGTATTTCTTCAGAGTAAAACCGTTTGAAAAAGTAGCACATCTTTCAAAGAGGCAGACACGAACTGCCTTGAAATGTGAGTTGATGTCACGATAACATGATACATTAAGTACCAACAAACAAGCGTCACGAGCACATCAAAGCCCTTTCCAAACACTCCGATATAACGGTATCATAGCCTGTACATTAAAAGAGTGACAAGATAAAGAAAACATTATCGCTACACCCACAATACCACCCTTATCCTCGTCCTAAGCATATTTGATAAAATCACTCGTGGGAAAATAAAGACACGTGCAAAGACACTGGGCACAGCGCTCATCGTATGTGGCACCCACCACAGCTGTTGGCAGCAGTTTCACGCACAGAAGGAATGGAAAAAGTTATGGCAGAAAGGAAAAGGGAGAGGCAGAACACGCCCAAGGGTAGTTGATATTAAAAAAACCACGTGACACATCACGGCGATTGGTGCCAACCGAAGCTTTACGAGCCAATCTGCATGCCACGCACAAACACAGTATCGCGACACGTTCCGAAGTAAAGTACGTCGCCTTAGACGGCAGCGGCAAAAAAGAATCGTGTCGTGGGGTATTTTTTTTTGTAAGAAAAAACAAAGTGGGCATGGTGATTAAGGTAAAAGTGGAACGACATTCAGAGTATGTCGGGGCTGATGCAGCTGCACAGCACCCAGGGTAGTGGTGGCGGCTTCAGCATACGGGGTGGAGCGGGGGATTCGTTCGGCTCTGCGCAGTTGTCTGGATGAATCATTCAAATTGCACCCGCGTGTTTGTATAAATCCTAAGGCTGTGCCTGACACATACAAGGTCCTCGAGCATCAACAGCTGAAACGGAGGGAATATATTTAATATTTTACAGTGCATTTATGGCTTATTTAAAATGAATATATGAATTTGATTTAAAAAAAACTAATTTTACGTGTTTACAGACGACAGCCAAACGAGACGACATCAAATGAAGACCGATAAAAAAAAACACTGAATAAAAAATGTAAAAAAACATCATGACGATGTGGTTAATACGAGGCAAGATGTTATGCTGAACAGCTGAAAAAATAAGGGGAGGATTGTTGTTGGGGGTGGCAGCGGTGGGGGGGAAAGGAGCGTGTGTCTGTAAGCGAGCGCTCGTGTGCGTGGCGTGCCGTACCGGGCAACTGCGCAGGTCGCCACTCCCGCTGGCCTCTCTCAGCAACTTCCCAAACGAGCCGCAGCTCGACTGATCAGCCCTGTCACTCGCCCTCTCCGCTGTCACACTGGGAGGAGGAGCAGCACCACGAGTATGAGTACACTGGGAACAGCAGCAGGACGAGTATGAATACCGAGTACTTTATGGTACAAATCATACAGTACTCATACAATTTTTCACAACTCTTACAGCTCGAAATGCTGTGTAGCTGCCTTGATCGCCCATCCCCAAGGGTAGTGATGTGGTCCTGCATCGTGTCTGCGTGTGTGCGCGGAAAGTGGGGAGCGGTGGTGCAGCGGTGGTGCAGCGATCAGTGCGTTGCACTTCGAAACCGGTGGCAATTATCTGAACCGGTCCTGGGCCTTCCCTGGGTCGACTCAGCCTCAAATAAGTACCGGTGATGTGTCTAAAGATCGGCACTTGGACGAGACAAAGGCAGCCAGGCGTGGTGTTGGCCACCCACTCCCTCGTGTGCCTTGCCGGCCTTTATAGGTGCTCGCTAACAGCGCTTGCCCCCTACAATCTGTTAAAGGCCACATGGGGATATTTGTCTTTGTGTGCGGAAAGCAGTAGCATTTTGGTTTACACACTACCCTACGATCCTGGCAACCTGAGTTTGAGTATTGGTCACAATCTACATGATCTGACAGTGTTCTTAAAATTAAGAGTACATATTGCAGTGTGTAAATATTAATAATGGGTGGGGAAAAGGCAGTTGGGAGGTGTGTGCTGGTCACACTACCTCATGGAATTCCATGCTTGCCATAACAGATGCTAACAACACATTCCCTGCTGGTCTACAAGGTTGAGCTGGCAATCAATGTATGTTTGTATGTAATTGAATGTATAAATCCAGCTGCCTGGCATGCAACATTTTTTATTGGGCAGACCCATGAAACATTTCGCAAGGATTACATGATTTGCAAGGGTAACATTATAAAAACAATACTGTGTGTCAAGCTATTGTGAATAATGTTTTTAATCTAAAGATATTTATTAGTCACAATGAGGAAGATTTAATCAGGACGACACGAACAGTGGATCAGTGTCACGCAAGGAAAAAATGCAAAAATATTAAACACAACTTTGGAATTTGATCAGTAATTACATGTATCATTAAGTCTATTTTGTGGTGGTGAATGACTTTAGGAAGAGTACACGTTTTCACAACTAACTAAAATACAGTGTATGCATAATAGGATAGAATTTGAAAGGGCCGATTAAGAGTTTGTTCAACGCAAAGATACGTCTTGGAGTTTGGATTAGAAGACACGAGGTTTGCCAAGTGTGAATCATGCAATTATAATTGGATAAACTTATCAAAACCAGATAACATATTATGGTAGTTAATTATTTGAAACTTGTGTAAAATGTAGAACTTAAAAAATTATTGTGATTTTTCTAGTATATTATGTATAGTATAAAATACTTTCATTTTGCTTTTAAAAAAATATCTTTATTTTTAATGGTTGGCTCGTTTGTTTTTGTTGCACCGAGATATTTTGTACCGTAGTGTTTACCCCAGTATCTCCTTGGCAAACTGGATGTTTACTTTCAAGGGCGCTCACCTGGCTATAATGTTTGTGTATCTACAGCATGTGTATGTATGTAATGGTTGGGGGAAACGATAGTTTAACAATGAGCGCACTGCACTATGAACCTGGTGACCCAACTTCGATTCCTGCTCCCGGGCAAAATCAGTGGCCTGAGCCTCCCCCTAGGTCGACTCAGCTTTAAATGAGTACCTGGTGCACTGGCCATCCACCCCCTTGTGCACCATGTTAGACTTCACAGGCACTCGCTAACAGCCCTTGCCCCAACAGTATGCTAAGGCTATATGGTGGATCTTTGTCTTCATATATGTAAGGTTAAGAGGTCATCAGAGTCAATGCTGCTGTTGCCACAAAACCTCATCACCACTTCCTTCCTCCGTCCCTTAAGACTACAGCTCAATCGAGAAACTCAAGAGGGATTTGGAGGAAATTTGTATGGAAGTGGAAGCCCTGGCATTGACACGGTAAACACCATGGCGTCTGTGTCCAGTGCAGTAAGAACACAACTCCCGCTCCATCAACAAGACATTCATTGAGAGCACACAACTCTTCAGCCCGACACTACGAACATCAGCCGGCGTTCAGATTCTCACCAGAGCGCACTTGTGGAGACGTAGTGAACCATTTGGATGAAAGGCAAGGGGTCTGACGTGGCTCCGCAGCGCCTGCAAACGCACTGCGGGACACAACACACACACGATCATATTGACACGATAAGGAAACGCTCCGGCGACGTTCATTTACTCACCCCTCTTATTTATTTATTCGCACTCACGCACACTGCGATGCTCCCGATTCGGCATCCTTGACTCGGAGAAGGGGACTTTCATTGAGTGACAGGCGCGAAGCGGAAATTGCACGCCGGTCCCACGAGCCGGGGTTGCTCCCTGACAGATCCGGGGTCAGGGGCATTGATTGTGCAAGTGAGAGATGCTGCGCACTCGCCTCGCTCTTATAAACCCACGATTGCCTGAGATGTGCCTTTTGCAGCAGCTGGCAGCTCATTGGTGAGACACTGTTCTGCTTTGTGCTAAATAGGTCTAATGTCATGGAGGTGTGCAAGCAAGCAAGGTCATGTGTATTTAACATGTCATTATTCCACATGGGCACCATAACAAAAAAAACACAGGACAGAGGTTTAACTTATTTGGCCAGGTGATATCTGGTAAATGTGGACTTGCCAACTGGCCTTTATTTTTCTAGGATTGTTTTAAGGTTCCACATCAGAAAATAAACATCATGGATAGACGATAAAACCTTTAAAAGCCAAACTCGGATAAGCGAGATTTCAGCATAAGCCAAAATTCAGCATAAGCCAGAAATGCTAAAAATAGTCATACCTATATTTTTATTCGCCAAAAAAACTCCAATCGGAACACTGTGCGATAATTAAGCTGCCCAGGGTTAGATGTAGAACGCGATGCACAGATTGTACAGGAAATTCTATATTTGTTTATTGAGACTTGCAAGTGTAAAACGCTATCCGAGACAATTCAATACAGTAAATATTATAAACTTGCAATTCTATAGTTATATACATATTCTGTATCTATCTGTTGTATGAAAATGGTGCACCAAATGCTTAAAAGATGCACTCATCCATGTGCTTTGCCAGGGCTCCCTTTCTCTTGCGAAAATTATAGATTTATATTCATTTTACAAATAAACTCAAGCCGATTAGCCTCAGCCTCTGCTTCTTGGCGTTTAAAGATTCAGCCTTCCACCTCTGCTTATGTTGACGGTAAGTGGCTTAAACTGTACAGTGATTTTCTTCAGTGCTTTCAAAGAGTTCATATTCAATTGTAAATATTTAGTTGGTATTTACTAATTACATGATAATTAAATGTGCTCTGTGTTAATCACGTGTAAACACAATTTAACGTAAATAATTATGCAGAATTTGATTATTTATAGCATAGCGACATCTCAAATAACCGTAATGGCTTTCCCCCATACAAGCCAGCTTAGAGAGGTTTTAATCTCTTAATTGGGCAATTTTTTTTATTACTGAAGGTCTTGCGTTAATAATTTTCCAGCTTTCGTACTGCAAGGTCAACAGTTGTTATAATTTTGATGTAAAGCTTTCGTGACTGCAGGGATTCATATTCTTGGTTCTTTCGGTAAAGTCACTTAGAAGGGAAACAATAAAATAAATACAATAAAAAAATATATAAAACAATAAAATGCCTAATGCTCTGCCACTACAAGCCCAATTGGGCTCACGCAATCAGCAAACTTGTGGGTAAATTTACAAAGTTTAACATTTCCACATTACCCCAGTTACCAAACTCATTCTATATAATAGTAAACCACCAAGCCAACGGTGAAGCTTCACAGAAATCAGATGTAGTCGCATTACCAAAAATAGCACATCAATACAATCAACACAAGTCCCCTGTGCATACTCTTTGGTTTTTTCGGTAAAGTCACGTAGGTAAAAAATAAAATAAATGAAAACAACTAAATTAAATCACGATGTTTCGGGCGCAACACAAGCATCCTTCTTCAGGTGGGGACAACGTAGCGAAAGCACAACCGCTTAAGTGTGTCTAAGAGATGTCTGTGACGAGGAATTATATAGTTGCGCCCAAAACGTCGTGATTTAATTTGGTTGTTTTCATTGCAGTCACGAAAGCTTCAAATCTAGAATCCTGTGCATACCTCTCTACTACTGCACAGTCTTGGTGGCGTTCAGCACACAAGCTCCTGTTGTCACGCAATGGGGAATCCTGAACTTTCCTCCAGAGGCCAGCTAGTTCTAGATCGTGCACTTATCAAAGCACAGTTGCCAGTCACTCCCACAATGTGTTAGTCATGGACTCGTGCCAACAGGCACTTGAAAAATATAGCTGCCAAGGTCACGGAAGGGTCACACTTTCATGCTCATGGAATAACACCAATGAATGTCACATGTATTGTATAATATGTTCCACAGAACAATAGTGTCCACGTATCAGCACAAAAGAGATGTTCAATTGTTCCAATTTATAAGGCGAAACGCAATAACACAAGTCCAGTGGGTACATAAACACTGAACACATCCAAACGGGTGGTGGGGGGGGTCAAAACAACATCAAACAGTCCCTTTAAAAATCTATTCACAAAGAGAAACATCCCCCTTCTTGTCAAACTATTTAGGCCAAGTGCTCTCAGCGACCACCCAACAAGGTCACAGTGACACACGAGATGTGTCGGCAAAGGCTAGCACCACTAGCACCATGCTTGGCCACCTTTGTCTCTCCATTGCTGATGTTTCTATGCCAAATCAGTTACTCATTTAACACTTTTGGGAAACTGAGACCGATCAAGAAAAGCAATTATTTTTACAATTTACTGAAATAAATTAGGAAATGCTTATGATCACCACCCATTCCTAGCGATTACCTAAGGATCATCAAACACATGGGCAATGGCAAATAAAATGTACAAAAACTGAAAAGTACGCAACGACGCATGAAGGGGTGCATTCTAGGATTGCGGTGAAAGAGGAGTAACGTGGAGCAAAGAACAAATACAAATTGCAGATGTATTGACTGTTAAGAAAAGCAGACTTGGGCAGCACATGTCACTGGAATGGATGACGGCCGATCGTTAGGAGCGACGATTGAGTGAGTGGCAACTCTCAGAGGGAATAGGCCAAAGAGTGAGGGGATCAGCTGTTCGCGCAGGAGCAAAAAGGATTTCTGCACCACGTGACCATGAGGTGTGGCAACAGCTTGGGGAAGCCTTCATCTAGCAGAGAACAGATAACGTGTGATGATGATACACACAAAATAACCTTTGGCTTAATGGAATGCGACTGTCCAGGTAAGAAAGGACAGACAAAGTCACGCGAGTACCGATTCTTAAATTTTAAAAAAATGACCCCAAATTTAATTGCCTGGGGGAGAAGGTGAGCTTGATCATTGCACGCTTAGTTTACGCACCTGTTCAAACAGCGCGATGGCGAACTTCTGGTGCGGGATACAATTGGTGGACGTGCACACGTCCTCGTGGCCCTCGCCAGCCACTTGCCGATGCAGCCACATCATCAGGTTCTCCTGGGCAATGGAAAAAAATTAGTCAGCTAAAACATTCACAATCTATGACTGTGTACAAAGATAAAGATCCGCCCCCCCCCCCCCCCCCGTATAGCCTGAACAGACTGTAGGGGCAAGTGCTGTGGGCCAGCAGCTATGAAGGCCGGCAGGCCAGAAAGCACCAGGTACTCATTTGGGGGTGAGCTGACCTAGGGGAAGCCCTAAACCGGTTCAGATATTCGTCACTGGTGTTGACCACGAGTTCAACGTACTAACCACTGCACCACCGCTCCCCACGACTGTGTACACACACGCATGCGTACGTACATTAATTGCATTACAAAGGTATAGAGGGAGCAGGGGGGTCATGTTTGTGAGCCGCATTATGGTAATGAAAAAGCGCACGTCACCATAATGTGACTCACAAACACGACCCTGCTCTCTGTAGAGCTTTGCTGGTTTTAGTTTCAAAAGGAAATGCATGTTCTGCAGAGTTCACATCTACAGTGCGGAACAAAGCCTCGGGGCCGGCTCATTGTCACCTTGCAATTACACAAAACACTGATGCGATTGTGCAGCTCGGGCAACATTCAAGTGGTGTCCGATGTTATTCTTTAAAGCAATGCTCTTGCTCTTTTATACCGATGATTAAGTGAAAGACAAAAGGTATTTGTATTAAATGCTTGAATGGTTATTCTTTTAATTGCTTGAGCGCATTCTTTCAATCACACGTTTCTGCACTCCCAGCTGTTGATTAAGTAAAGGATAATCACATCCGTGGTTCATTGTTTGACTGCATTTAATCACTTGTTAAAATCGCCAACTGTGTTCAAACTGTGTTTTCCGGTTTGATTCGCATGATGTCACTGACTTTATCTAGCAGTGAAGCAGTGTCTAAAGCAAACAGGATCTTGCTATAGGCATTAGTTACCGACCTTCATTTACTCTTTAACCTTTATTTGCTTAGGTGACTCACTAATGTAAAACAAAACTGCCCATTGTGTAGTCCAAAGAGTAACATTTACTTTACACTAAATCCTGGATTTACTAACACTACTTGCTAAAGTGGGACACTGCTTATTAAAATGGGACGTTACTTTCCAAAATTACACTGTTGAATAATAAGACACTGAACTCATTAGTCATTTACCCTCTGTATTCGATTGAAATGATTGTACTTTATTTTCAAAAGAAAGCTGCTTCTTTAAGCAAGGCTACCGATTTATGCCACAGGATGAATCACAACCCTGCAAGCAACGCTCATCCTTCTCTCGTATAAGTCATCGTGCACACACATGAGTCACGGTAAAAAGCGAACGCCAATAGCTTGTGCTTTAGTAGATCACAAAAGGCTAGCAGAGCCACCAAACCAAAAGAAAACAATGACACACTGTTCAAAACACCTTGGCACTTTCATGTTGATTTAGCTAAGCATGTTTTGAAAAGCTTTCTTTAAGCCAATGTGGAGCAGGCGAGTGGTTTCACGGTACAATGGGACGCGAGATCTATTGCCCCCTTCGACCATCACCGAATCACTTTCACGGTTTTTCCAAAGTCTCCAAGTCAGCCAGCACCTGCATGCGTTTGAACATGAGCGGCACTAAATTCTTCAAATTCAACTCTCGAAAAAGAGGGGTGGTTTATTTTGTTAATCAAGGCGGATTTCAATCGGCTGCTTGTGTAACAAATGAGGTGGAAAGTGTTTGAGGTGTAGCACAATATTGATTTTCCTTTTGAGCCGCCGCCTGACGTTGATTTAACGCAACGGGGCTGCAGTGAACGAGTACAAGGGGTGGCTGTACAGTTGATACCAAATGTCCCGGGACAGGTCGAATGTCAATTGCCGTTACTCAATTACAACACAAGTGTTTAACTGGACGGCTTCATTTTGGAACGTACCCCATAATTCACGAGACTCGCAAATAAAATACTTAAATTATGTTTAGCTGAAAAAAAAACGAGGAATTCAAGCGCGAAAAATCGGCGAACTGGAATTTGCTGCCACGACTCAAGAATGTGAAATCCTATAGCTACGGTATTATTGAAACGTACTTAAAAGTACGTTGAAGTGGTGTCAGAGTTGGAAGAGGATAAGAGGGCCCTTTTTGTTCAAGCAAACACACCTCTGCCACACATTTTCCATTCATATAACCTTTCCTGTTGAAATATGTGAAAAGGTTACACGAGCAGCCAATCCAACATCGGTAAGGGCAGTAAATTGTGTCGTACGAAAACAAACTTAATAACCCACGTGGTGTGCACACGCCGAGCTCATTAATATAATTACACTGGACGCGTTATCCTGCACAGCATCATGGAGATTTAATAAAAAGATACGGCACGTCTTTCGATAATCTGCACTGCTCTGCAATGTGCCAATTGGGCTGCCAGAATTTCCCCTATAAAATGAGCATGCGCAGGTGTAACAAGCTGGGAAGCCAATCCATGAAAGTAGCCTCCAGTTTTGTTAGAAGATTCAACTGTACAAAGAAATACGCATATGGAAACATGCATATACAGATAGTCCCCGAGTTAAGATGGTCCGACTTACGATATTTCAATATTACGATAGCGATACGACAAAATTGTAAAATATTTTACATTTTCGCGCGGCAGGCAAACGCAGCAGCGAACGAGGTACGATCTTTGTGAGTACAGTACAATATGATACGTTACGATACGCTCAATGCATGTTAAAGTTGTTTAATAGTAGATAGGATTGTTTCCTGAAAAAACTTTATTCTATTAAATTGCAGTTCATATAGGTAGGCTAAGTATTTACCTTGTTTTTTTTTACTTTACATTTGACTGTGCAATACAGTATTGTGATTAATAAATATATACAGTATATAGTTTATACAGTACGGTACTGTAAATTGCTCTGTTTTGCTAAATTATCTCCATTCTTTAAGACTCCTGGGTAGGCTAGGCCATCTTCGACTTACGATATTTTCGACTTATGATCGGGTCGTCGTAACGCATCTCCATCGTAAGTAGAGGACTACCTGTATATGAACGCACAAACACATGTGAGCTTATGCCTGCCCGCCTGTAAGTGTTCGAACGTATAGAGGTCAATTGCACTGGCGCGGATTTTCCCTCCACAATTAGAATAAACATGCGTTTAGAGTTATTTGTCTGCTATTAAATTGACATATGATTAAAAAAAACACTTTGTTGTGCAATCATTTGCAACCAGGTCACTTCTGAAAACCTAAATAAAAACCTGACAGTTTATAGGCGTGAGAACTGACGGGTGCAAGCGACATCGTCCACGAAGCTGGAAAGCCGGCCGGGGGGAGGGGGGAGTGACTCACAAAGCACTCAGCCGCGTCGTCCATGAGGCCGAGTTGGAAGCGCTGCTCCTCGCGGAAGGTCTCGGCCAGTGCTCGCCGCAGCTCGTCCGATGTGAGCACGTCACGCTGGCTGCTCTCAAACTGGGAGAAGAGCGCCTGCAGCAGCAGCAGCATCGCAAAAAAAACACAGCCAGCAGTCACAGGACCGCTGATTACACTGGAGGGAGGAGACGCTCTACCCCGTCAGGTGATAATGGAGCTTACAGACTATAATCATTGTTGGTGCGCGTGGAATGATTCACCCAATGTCTCACTGCTACAAGTTAAAGTGTAACAAAACAGGATTTATGGTTCAGCTCAAAGACAGGATTCTATTTGTCTCACGTGTATTATCGGGTGTCTTGTCTGTCCCTTTGTTCAGCATCGCTTACCGGTAATATATGCATGAATTGATTAAAAAAATCATGATGTACATGGTCACACAAATTAAAAACTCACCACATTCATCATTATCCGAGTAATTTCACAGAAATAAATAGTAGGCTAAAGCTTCAGGCAATGACTCTTCTTCAAAGTAGAGAGGAGGGGACGAAAATATTTACAAACTTTCCCTGAATCTTATATTTCTCATTGCTCCTTTAGTTCAAGTCCCGGGTATAAACTTTCCACTTTTCCTTTCCGTGCGACTGTACAAGCACATCATTTACTTTTCCTGATAACGCTCATCCCCTCGTAAGCATGCTCCCAATACCTATTATACACGAGAACATTTTTGGGATGTGACTGTATTTTGTACACTTTCACATGTGCACAGCACTTTACAAATACACTACTGCATGGAAGCCTAGCTTCACCACGTCAGTCACGTGGATTGTTTGACCATACTTCAACAACCCCAATACTCCATTGGAACCTCATTTGCCAGTAAAAAATATAATTGCTTTTTTACCCTTCTATCTGGCAACAAAACTGACACCTGCAATAACTCTCCCACTGGCTCAAAATCCAACCTTCGATCAATTTCAAGATCACACCCGACATTATATCGAGATCCTCCATAAATGGACTTCTCCTCACCTCTCATCTCGCTCACTTCCCATCCACGCACTCTCCACTCCAGCAACCAAGGCTTTCAGTTGAAGCTTCCAGTCAACCTTTGCCGAGTTGGTGGGGGTGCCACTCGTTCTACTCGACTTCCCTCCCTAAATCTGGAATTACTTTCCCGCTGCCATTTGTGCTGCCAACTCCCTGCCTAAGTCCACACTCAAGAGACCACCAATAGTGAGTGCTTTATTAGATCGTAAAAGCCTAGCAAGATCCACCAAACCAAAAGAACACAACAACACACTCTTTAAAACACCTATTTTCCTACGGTGTGTCTATTCCTCTCAAGGAAATAAAAACGTCCGCGCTACAATGTCTAGTGATGTGGCTGCATTTAAACGCAATGTAATGTGAAACTCTGTGGTGCTGTAGACGTGGCCACGTTGGTCAGTGCGGGTTGGCGAGAGGGAAGCCCAGACCCCAGCTCAGATGTCACTCGCCACCGATGGTAGCCGTGGCCAGGATTAAAACGCAGGTTTCCAGATTCATAGCGCAGCTTGCTAACCACTGCATCGCAGCCCCACCCTTGTCTGTCCGTTATTACATTTTGTGACGAAATATGCTCGCTTGGTCTTTACTTGACAAACACGAACAGCAGTCTGTGTAACATCTTAAACACTCTTAAACATTAGGTGATTACTAATTTATACGAAATGTCTATCCAACACTACCCACAGCTCAAGGTACAGAGGCTTTCAATGGCCAATAGCCCACATAATGCGGCAAAGATTGCATTTCTGGGGATGTGTGCGAGTAATATCTTATCGCAGCGTGGTTGTGCAATGCGCTGCTATTACAGATGTCCTGCAGGTGTTGGTACAATGCTGACGGGATGCTGGGAGGCAATAAAAACACATTGCATGGTAAAACTGGTATGCAAAGACGGTAAAGCATTTATGAGGACACTGATATTTCTTATCGAAAATGTGTTCTATATATGAATGCTAACAAAAACAACTCAAGAGCCTTGCCAAGTTATGATGATAACCATTTTTTCTCACAGCTATGTAATGTGTGTTTTTGTACATTTTGTATTGTAACGTGTGGTTCAGTTTATTGCAGCACATCACCATCATGTTGCACCAGTAAAGCATCCTTGTTAGAGACTCGTGATTTTTCATTGAACTATAGGAATTGTAAGTCCATGTGATTTGAGTATTGCAAATAGTTAGACAATACAACAAATACGTCCCATATCTAGACGACAATGCTCCCAAAATAGCAATTACGTCTTTTAAGAGTTTTTTGGCTTTAATTATGAAAATAACAGATTTTTCAACCCTACTATTCTTGAGTTATCTTCATTAAATGAGTAGATGATGAGTTAAAATACCATAAACAGATACAATTGCAGATGTCCAAAACACGAGTGCGACCTGAATTCAACAATGTTGTGTTGCGAGTACACTGCCAAGGCAGCTCAATTCCCAGACACCAGATTAGATGGGTACAAGCAAGTGATCTCACAGACCACCAAATACAATGGGCACTTTCCTCTCGAGGTGGATGAGCTTATCCTATCGACTGACACTAAGGCTGGGCACAATGTGAGCCATTATACAGCTGATGACAAGCAGGTGTGTGCATGTGACAAGACAAGATGCATTGGGGTGCCTGGATTATTTAAAACAGGTTCTGGCGGCAGTTGCTGTAACACTGGCAAACGACGTGTTATCGTTTACCTCTGAAATTACGTAATTGATTCAATTTATTCACCTACATTTTTTCGAAACCTCTTGTTGCCAAATGCCGCTTTGTACAAGCGTCTATTTGGAGCTCACCAATCTGGCTTAATAATTCCAAGAATTGGAAGAACGTAAAGAAAATGTAACTCCTTCCAACACCTTGACTTAAAATGTTTGAAACATCTCTTTTGCACAAGGTTTTCTACAGTGCCCAAAGACTTGACATCACTAGTGGAAGTCACGTAGGGCCCTGAAAATTGCTGAGATTGAACATTAAACATAGGTATGAAGTTCACTTTCACGAGGCCAATGAGGACATTTCTGACTGAGGGCACGGCATTGTTTTCTGAAGGACATTGAGTACTCAACACACGGCAACTAACGACAATGAAGTCACAACCCACAATAAACCCCGCTCTACATGACTAATAACAACTGCTATTGTTCGTGGAATTATTTTTAATTTTACAATGAACCATTAATTCCAAATGCCGTTGCCAAGCAGATTTCTCACGACAACAAAATACACGGGGTAGGCTTACGTTTTTAAACTTTCCGTCAAGCATGATCTTCACTGCCCACAAATGTGACAAACCACGCAGCATATGAACAAGACATTGTATTAGGCGTGGCTTAGCTCGAGGACACATTCCTGTCACAATAACAACGGACAAAATGAGATTCCTCCCTGTGCCCTTTGCAACTGGTATTGTTTTTAAGCAGCATGGCTGGAGCCGTAAAACACATGGATTGTATCATCACTGGGCTCTCGCAGGAACGCAAGGAGCCGCATTCCGGGCGTGCCATCACCCCTTCGACCGCACGCACACTGGCACAAGCCAGCACACACAGACAGCAGTGCACACCCATCCCTCATCTCGCAGTGTCCAGTTGCTCAACCAGCCACACACACACATACTCAGCTCAGATCTGAATACGATGGAAATTAAATGGGTGCCAACTGCATTGGCAGTGATGCAGAAGCGCAAATAACAACAACAGATTAATCAATAACACTGTGGCTTTAAAATAAAAATTATAAAAGGCGACGTTTCAGGCAATGGTCTTTCTTCATAGCGTACAATCTCAACTAAAACATGATAAGTGTGCCACTGGTGGCTGCAGGTCGTAAATCAGGATTGTGTCCTGATTTATGACCTGCAGTGCCTGAAATCAAGAAAGATAGTCCTGGGGATGCTTGATCGTTTTATATCACACAATTGCCTGCAAGCGTCATGTTTTTTTTTACCTAATGTCTGCATCAAGGCATATAATCTCAAATCGCATTGGATCCATCTGACCCTTTAAAAGGGGGGGTGTGTGTGTATTCATTTCGACCCCAGGACAGTTCATTATTCATTGGGCGTGTGGGAAAAACTAAGCGTGGCAGGAGAGGTGAAATGTAAATGAATACCCACTGAGGGAAGCTTACGTTACACAGAGACACACAATGCAGGATTATCGCAGCTCAAAAGATTTGCTTTGGTTGCACAAGGGCAAGACAGTGGAAAACAAAATCCCACTCAACTCGTCTTGAAATAAACATCCATTTTGTGCATCGCGTAAACAAGCCTCGCTGCTCTCCATTTAAACACAACAATAAACATCTGACACGGCAAAGCTGTTGTCGAACATGTAGTTAACGTAATAGTTTGACGGTTAAAGTTACAGTTTAAAAAAAAACGCATTAAGTCTTATCAGGACAAAATGCAAAAAGAGGCTGATTAAGTAACACTGTTGATGGAATGGCAGATAAATGAGAGAACTCAGCCAAGCAGGTCTACCACATCGCTATAAGGCATGAAATTAGTTCATGTGTAGGAGCGAGATGGAATGTAACATTGTAGGACCATGATAGATGGTGACACCATGGGGAAGCCTTCATCCAACAGCAGATATATAAAATCGCACGCTGATTCTGATGTGATGATGATAAATCAAACCACTCACCTTTTCCTGAATGCACCGGATCTCTTCTCAACTCAGAAGCCAAGGAGGGCTTGAGCCTTGTTTATACTTAAATGGGTGACCACCAGTGCATACCCAGGTTTTCTAGACATATATATTTGGTTTTTGAAGTGGCCAGGAGATAGCATGACAGCAATTGGCTGTCCTCATACGTTCCATGTATTTGGTACACCTTTGTGAACTGCATCTATCTGTGCAGGTGTTCGTGTTATCCGCTCACATTTGAGTTTTCGCTCCGTATGCCAGTTACCTCTGAAATGCCAAATTCTCAAAAATTTAACTCACAGATATCCCAATGCAGGCGAGTCTTGAGACTCAGTCAACCTTTCTTGGGTAAATAAATGAGCATTATTATTGTACTACATTCTCAGAGCCAAACATCATAAGCCAAACAGTCAAACATTATAAGAAGTAACACACTGTGCTGCAAATGGCCACGATTTTTCGTGCCGACTTGAGCGTGTGCATATTGTACCATCGTCGAGTGACAGATTTACTGCCCGAGCAGACAGGAAATGGAATAAAGTTACTTGTGTTAAATTTACAATCCCCGGCTCTCGCAATCGAGCATGCCCGCCTAACTGTAAAAACACGGTGAAGTATGTAAGCAAATTCGTTCTGAACATTCTCTCCAACTGGTGGCTCGGTAAGTTATTTTAGGGAAATGGAGCAAGGCTTTTGGCTAACAGGCTGTGTTTTGTTAATGGTAGCAAGGGTCCCCTTGGCTTGTGTCTAACAAACACTTGTTTAACATTCATAGACTTCTGCCTTTCAACGCAAGACTTCACTCAAGCACAACAGTGTTTACATGCAACAATATCCCTCCCTTCCTCCCCCTCAAACGAGAATGCACAGCACTGCACAATGGCAAACCCGTCTCTCCCCTGAAAGGTACTAGTCAGGGTATAAAGACTGGCCCGAATGCCCTACAGGCAAATAGCACTCACACTATTGTGCTACCTTAAAGAAGCATTTGATATTTGAAAGCCAACGTCAATATAATGAATGAATATGAGAGCGGGTAGAGTTTCAGTCATGCTGGATCAAACCAAATCATCAGCAGCAGATATTGCCTATCCATCGCTAGATGAAGGCCTCCACCAGAGGTCGCAAACGGGTTTTGATTCCTTACCCGTACCCGGCCGCAACAGGGTCGCAAATGGGTACCCGTACCCGGCCGGGTACGGATACCCTACCCGAAATGAGTGACAAACGGTTACTCACCAGTGACTCACGGCCTACCCGTACCCGGCCGCACCAGGGTCGCAAACGGCTACCCGTACCCGTACCCGGCTGGGTACGGGTAGCCAGGTATCGGGTAGGGTACGGGTATCGGGTACCCGGTTGCGACCTCTGGCCTCCACACAGTCACCATCCCCCTTACAGTGCCGACGATGCCACAATCCATCTCACTCCTGCACGTGAGCTCACCCATTGCCCCATCTCCCGTGGTGGTTGTCCTCCAAGACGAGGTTTTGCCTTTGCTGTGTATGCGCCATCTCCAGTCTCGTCCATCAGCCAATTAGGCATTGAGGTCACGTGTCCTGCCTGTCTAAACCCACTTACTTTCCTTAACAGCCGGTACGACGTCTCACGATATTTATATATACTTTTGATCCACGTGTCCTTATTGCAGTGTCTCAGTTTGATTTCAACATTTAATAGACTTGAAAATCACGTAACATTAAAATTTTAGAACACGCTATCTCTGATAACAGCAAAACGTGACTTTATATCGAGTTTCTATAGGAATGGTCATATGAAAGTTTACAATTATTATTTGAATTAGAAAATAATCGACACCAATGTGCACAGCAATGAAACCCACCTCCACTATGACACTCAAGACAATGGACACATAACGAATCAGATTCAGATGAATAATCGATTGTCCCACTCCGGATACATGAATTGTGCATGAAAGAATACATTATTATTTATGCTGGTACATTTAGCCAAATAGGAATAAACTAAAGCGTATGAACAAGTTAGAAAACAATGAGACGCAATGAAAAGGATATGGTGAAAATTAGAGAAAACAGAATCAAATCCTGAATCAAACCTTGACCCTAAATTGTATTAAGGCTTTTTTAAAACATTGGTATATTAACTTCCACCCCACCCTGTAGACGCTCTATTGCCGGGGGTCCAGTTTAAGTTTCGATCATCTTATATTTGTTTTGTCAGACATGAAACCACACTCCCTTAGAGTGCTACCCCGCTGTGCGATGTAGGGGGAGCAGTCAGATTTACACTTCTAAACAATAATGGAGTGTGTTGTCTGGCTCAGTTTTAGTGATACAGTCTGTTCTCCTATAACGTGTGATTTCATAACATGAATTGGATATAATGCGATGAATGTATTCGGGAACAATTTTTTTATAACGCGGATGCGAATTGGATATAATGCGATGCAGTGAACAGAACTCGGTCGCGCGAGTAGGAGAAAGCGGTTTTACGGCTGCCTCGGAGTAGCATCACACAAGGCGGGATGCTGCTGGATGCTTCTGGATGCTTCCCACGCACCTCCGTATTTATTCGGCCGTAAAACAGGTTCCTCACGTGTTACCACGAACTGTGCTTTACCCTATATTATATATTCAAATGTTTTAATAACGCGGTGTTCATCAAGAACGCAACAACCGCGTTATAGGATAACAGACTGTCCCGATCGGGAGTCGGGGGGGGGGGAAGGCCGGAGCGTTGGGTACGGCGCGGGGCACAACATTACCTTGAGGGCGCAGAAGACGCAGGCCTCCCCGAGGCACTGATGCTGAGTCAGCTGCCGAAAACTTCGCCGAAAAACATCCAAATGCCACAGCACCTTGAGCGGCAGGAAAGGGCACAGAGGAAATGGACGGCCGCCCGTTAGCGAAAAAGCCACCGCACGAAAAAGCTGAGCATGGGTGGAACGGGCGAATCGGTGGCGCAACAGTCAACTTCCAGCGTTTGTTCTGCCTTTTCCTGCTTTTGGCATTGCAGGGCAGAGCCGCTTTTTACAGGAGAAACGGTGTCTTCTAAATAAAAAAAAATAATTAAAGGAAGAACAGCCACGTCAATTAAGCTGCTCGCGTTGGCAGCTAGGTAATTTGGATGTATACCCTATGTCAGGGGTCGGGAACCGTTTTGACTGGGAGAGCCACAAAAGCCAAATATTTCTAAATATATTTCATTGAGAGCCATATCGTATTTTTTACGTATAATCAATTAAATGTCTTACTTTTAATGCGACTTCTGGTGCTGCATGGTTTTGCTGATGGCCTTGTAGTCTGGTTCATACGTGGTGAGGTTGAGCTTCATGCAGGCGTGACCCGTGAAATTTATCTTTAAAACTAATTTCTGTTTACTTTAAAATGACACAGTATTATTAAGCAATATCACAAGTATTTTAAAATCAGTTCCAAACTGATTTTTTTTTATTCTTTCAACTCAAAATTGTCTGGGAGCCATATGCCGTCACTGGAAGAGCCATATATGGCTCGCGAGCCATAGGTTCCCGACCGCTGCCCTATGTGTTATAACGATCTTATAAAATACTTCATTTTAAATGACCGTTTGATTCGTTAGCGTTCTAATGAATGGCCAAGAAGGCTTTCGCCCGAGAGACTCGAGGGAGAATCAAGCTCCAAAATGGTGTAGAGGTCTCACCAGGCAAAGCCATTGTTTGAGCCAAAAAACTGGAAAAACCTGAATCTGTGTAATCCCTCACTGGGTTTAAAGGCTTGTAAACATTTCAGATCACTATTATACTCGGAAGGAAAAAAGCTTCAGTATAATCGCACGTACGCGATTACGGATGTAACTGTATACCGTTTCATTATTGTACGTTAATGTACAATACAGTTTAATACAACAAAAATACCTGGTTTAATTCAAATAACACTCTATACAACATGTAATTACCACATTTAAAGCGATGGTAAGTAAAGAGTGTTAACCGAACAAAATATTTGCGAAAGTATCGTGTGTAAACGTATGGCAATTGCATACTACTCAATCTGACATATTGGTTAACAGTCCACATTAAAAAATAAAGCATGACTTTGAAGAATGTCAGCAATGACAACCCCCACCAACATTCCACTGTCTCCAAAACTTCCTTCATATTTCTACTGAAAGAATGCAGCCGTAAAAAACCAGAAATACTGCATATTTTGTGCGTTGATCAGATACACTTTAAATATGGTGTAGATACATACAAATATAACAAAAAATACATGATGAAATTGTTCAACATTCGTAGAAGAATCGCAACCATATAACACAATTAACCAATTTGAAAACGTGTTCATTACGCAGAATTAAATTCCTTGAAGAGTATTCAAATCAGCGCGGAGCTCTGTGTAAAAAAAAAAAATTCTGCAGACAAAATCTAAGTAAGAATCACCTTTCTCACACAGCCCCACACCATCGCCCCATCGACAAACACACAACACCCGCGTGAGCAGCCGACCCCGCTGAGCCGCCAGCAAGAGTCTTCTGTGCCCGGCGTTTTACCTGCACGGCGCTGTTGAGAAAGCAGCTGTTCTGGCCAGGCTCGTTGACGAGTCCCTTGTCTGGCGCCGCTTGGTAGACGCTGCGCTTGCCCAGCGCCCCGCGGCGCAGAGCGCCCGTCTCGTAAGAAGACATCGCGACCGATGCCTGCCGCCTCGGTCCCCGCTGCAAGCCGCTTCTCTCTCACTCTCAAGGTCCCTCGTAGGAGAGCTCTTGCGACGAAACGCCCAGGCGTTGGCAGCAGCCCAGCATGTCGCGGGGACGATGATTTTGTGCGCGTGTGTGCTTGTTTTCCTTCTCCCTTCTATTCTGAATACTAAGAAAGAAGAATAAAATGCGCTCCCGTGGTTGTAGAGGCTGCGTCGCATCCGCTTTAAATGGATCGCCCTCCGTGTTGACGTTACGCTGATGTGAAGCGTTCCTGCGTTTGCTGTGACAAATCAGTGTTTCCACATCCGACCCAACGGGTCAAGGTGATGTCACCGTCACACTTTTCTTCATCACTCACGTTTCCTCATCCTATGGCCGGAGTGAGTTAAGCCCTGGTAAAGAAGATAATAAAACAGGCCAGTTAGTCCTCAACGCTCACCTTTAAAAAAAAAAGCATGCTCAAAACACCTAAAGTGCCAAATACAGTTCCCGTTTAAAGTTCATAGTGTCTACAAATAATAATTGACCAAACATGGAACCGTGAACGACACGATCACATCAAAGACGTGAATGCAGAAAGACACGCGCGTAAAATGAAACATGTTCTTGGCTACATAAAGTGACACTCCAAAAACCCATGAAGCATGACGGCGCAGACGACAGTGTCGACACACAGCCCGGATATGCACACCGTGCACATCACAGTGTGTCACGTAGCCTCGTCACGACGCATCCACCACGCACACCAGATGACGCGTCGTTGATGGCATTTGGCACCGGTTGTCAATGCAGATTCCAAGCGTTCGACAGCATTTTCACATCTTCTTGGTTCTTTCGGTAAAGTCACGTAGAAGGGAAGTAATAAAAGAATAAAAATAAAACAATAAAATAATTCTCACGACGTTTCGGCCACAACGCAAGCAGCCGTCCTCAGGTGAAACCAGGTCTGTCGAGTCGACAGCGTCTGAGAATTATTTTATGATGTTTTATTTTTATTATTTTATTACTTCCCTTCTACGTGACTTTACCGAAAGAACCAAGAAGATGAATCCCTGCAGTCACGAAAGCTTTAAATCAAAGCATATTCACAATTTTAAACAACGCGATTCGCAACGTTGAGCCAATGCGAATAAAGTCGCCTGCTAGTTTACATCAACTGCTACTCCCACAGGGAATACGTAGTTTCTTCCAGTTTCCGTGTACACCCCCCTCGATTCTAAACAATGAGCGGGTACTGTGTGTCCACCCATTGTTTTTGGAGTAACCAACGTTTATTTATGTTCTCTTTTTTTTTGTTTGGGATGCTGATATGGGGTTTAACAGCACGATGCGAGAATATTCTCCGCGGCCATACAGTGTCAAAAACATGCAAACCATATCCATGTGTGATTCGGGGGGGGTAGGTGCCCTTATGAAGCGATCAAGCTCATGCTCACGCGATTGTAATACTGCATAGCATTAAAGGAATTTAAAAGGTCAGTATCAGCAGCAAGACGGATGGCCACCATGCTAATTATTTTCCTACTCTCTGCTCATCGTCATACAATGAGACGCGTCTGGTGGCCACGGTAGAAACACCACAACAGATGCCCAATATTTAACCTTGATCCAAACGAAAGCGTCTTCGGCGTGCAAATATTAGCCCAAATGTCTTCTGTTATTAATAAGTAACAAATATAAAATCCACCAACCGAACAGGCGCTATCTCTGAAGGTGACAGTACAACGAAAAAAGTGGACTTGCAATTTGATTTCATGCGGCAGTGACACATTTTATTAAGTGTGTCGCATTAATTTCTGCGAAGCATTGCATGTCGTCTATTTATAAATTCGCCCAGCTGCAATCAAAGTGACCGGACGTTGGTAGATCTTGTAAGTAGACCTTAGCGAAAAGTCGTCGTCACCCCAATGGCAAACGAGCTCCCGTGTTAATAATACAATGTTTAACAAAACATAATCTACGTTCGTGAACGGTGAAGTTAAAGCCAGCATCAAAGGTTAGAAGACAGGGAACATTGCAGGCATTTCCGTAAAGGTGGTGACTGCAGTGAACGAAACGAAACAATTGTAACAGCCGATATAGTAGCAATGGAGCTGCAAAGCCAACTCAGTATCACACAACATCGGCACGACATTTGTGAGTAATGATTTCACTCTAAAATGCTGTGAAAATGCCGTGCAGCACCACACGCCCGGTGCTGTAATTGCTCACCAAGGTCAGAACAAATCCAACAAGAACAACAAGAAACCGATTTCCTTTGATTCGAGCAACATCTGCTTCCTTTCCTGAGTTGCGTAACGACAGATCGCTGAGGACACAGATACAAAGGGTCTCTCTCGTCGCTTGTTTTACAGTCAGCAGTCCAACGAGCACACTGTTAACGCCCAACCATTCGCTTTGCGTTAGCGTCATGTGACAGAGATGAGAAGAAGCGAGGGGGAAACTTCGGAGAAACAACCGACTGAGCATCTTTGTTGGGACGTCGATTTAGCCGGACGCTAACAGTTTACAGAAGAAGGGCCAGATGTTCACAATACTGCGAAGAAGAGTGGGGCACTTACGTGGCCGCATGCAACACAGCTTACGCGTCACTTAATAGGGCCAAGAACACGTGGTCCTCAACCAGACAACCACACCCACACTCGGCGATTCTTAGGATTCGGCTAAAGTGCTCAAAGACTTTTAAGTAAACTGTCCATCACAAACGTAATAATACAACGCGCCAAATGATGGCGCGGCACACACCCAGGCAAGACTCGTTTGGTTCCACGCAAATCAAAACCCAGCGAATATATCTCGCCATGTGCTATGAATGGCCACTGCACGAAACGTCGCCAATGTTACGTATTTTTTTTTTACAGCCACGGCGTTATTGACTGCCAAAGCAGCGTCACCAAATCACGATTCACATTTCTCGTGAGGTCGGTTAAATTCCATACAGATTTTCACATTCAGCGTCAAACGAACCTTCGTTGGTGCTTTTAAACACTGCATGATGCAATGCGTTACATTTCATATCTTTACAACCGATGAAAACAAAACATCATACATTTTTACCTCTGCCAAACACACTTCCAAGCCTGGAACATCTAGCAAACCTTAGTAGTGCCTGATAAACTTACAAACAAGGTGGGGTGGGGGGGTAGGCAATTATCAATAACTTCCATGCAGGAAAACCTCAGCTATCCTTGAAGAATCTACGGAGGGTTATCTGCTGCAGACTCCAAAATAAACCCGCCCACCCCATGTTGGTCCGACAAATGGAGGGGGGCCTTCAAGAGCACAACTTAGTGCAACCAAGAAACCCAACATTTATAACAAAGAGTCCTTTATTTCAGACAATGAACCTCAAAGCGGTGGCACAACGAGGGACACCACAAGCACGGCATTCATAGGATCGCCAGCCGATTTTGCTGCGTAGGTTTTCCCAGTTGTTTTCCCGAGTTGTGCTCTATAACGCTCTCCGATGTACGGCGTAATGTGTAACATTTCACTCCGAGTGCTGGAAGCTGAATAATCTACCTGCTTCTTGCATTTGAAGCAACACCAAAGTTAAACAACAAAAAACTCAACTCTCTCAAAGTCAGTGTTTCTCAAACAGACGGGGGTGTGGGCGGAGATTCTCATCTCTGTCAGTCGTGGGAATTCCACATTTCTAAGCCGGGTTCAACCTCGCCGTATGACCGTCGCTGACTTCCCACAAAGTGGTAACTCATTCAAATTGGCATCGTTGAGGAGGTCAATGGTTCAGTCGATCTGAACTCGTGACCTTCCGATTTTAAGCCAGTGCTTTTAACCAACTATGCCACCCACACAAGAAATATAATAATGTCCCTTCATATGATCCAGACTGGAGCTTCACTTAAACGGGGCATGAAGATAGGAGTTGTAGTGTGCCAGAGACAACACACTTGAACGAATGAATACCCTGTAGTATAACCCAGCAAGTAATATGCATGCTATTCTGATCGCATGTGTAATGTTCTTAATATAAGTACTGTATATGTGCATTACACACCCACCTTCCCTCCTCCCCAACGAGGGAAAGTGTTCTAGATTTGAAGCTTTCGTGACTGCAAGGATTCATACTCTTTGGTTTCTCCGGTAAAGTCACGTAGGTAAAAAATAAATGAAAACAACTCAATTAAATCACGACGTTTCGGGCGCAACACAAGCGTCCGTCATCAGGTGGGAAAGCATGGCCTGCTGCTGATGCAGACTGTTAAAGGTGGTGTGTTCAACATACATTCGTAGTTCAACATACATCTCATACATTTCAAAGCAACGATTTCCGTCCCGCCACAATCAACTGTTTAAGGCAACAGACGATGTATATCCACTGCTGGATGAAGGGCACCACACACAAGTCGTCGCCATCTCTCACGTTCTTTGACACGCATCATCACCACTGCGTCTATCTCCCAACACAAAATAGGGGGCCTATTTTACACGCTCCGTCTCCACGGTGGGCCCCCTATAGCCATTCGTCACGACCCGTGGCTCGGCCGTAAGACGTTCGGGCGACGTGTCCCTTGCTCCAAGTCCATCTACAATACTTGTTCTTATCACACCGTCATAAATACGATTGCAATTAAAATATCGGAGTGGGGAGAGGGGGCGGGAGGAAACCCCCCACTATGTTACTCTTGACACGACGTCATACCGTGTCAACCCAAGGTTTACCCCGTATTCTTGTACAGGGAAATTGAGTTTTTTGGGGCCGTTTGAATACGGGCAACCACAAAAACGAGTGTCTATTTTTCGATTTAAAGCTTTCGCGACTGCAGGGATTCATATTCTTGGTTCTTTCGGTAAAGTCACGTAGAAGGGAAACAATAAAATAATAAAAATAAAACATAATAAAATTAAATTCTCACGACGTTTCGGCCACAACGCAAGCAGCCGTCTATTTGTTTGCGTTTCTGCCTTGTGATGGGACTTTGAGATGTTATAAGGGGCACCCATTAAAGGTCTTAATTGGTCTGTAATAAGATAGGGCACTGATAAGAAGGGGTTGACAGGTATGGGACCTACGCAGCACACGCTGCCGTCACGGCGATAATGAGTTTGGCATCTGTGCAGCAGTGACTCGGGATGGGTACAGGCAGTCAAGGT
Organism: Entosphenus tridentatus; assembly: GCA_014621495.2. Taxonomy (NCBI): domain Eukaryota; kingdom Metazoa; phylum Chordata; class Hyperoartia; order Petromyzontiformes; family Petromyzontidae; genus Entosphenus; species Entosphenus tridentatus. The sequence continues at coordinate 8,276,091 of CM025617.2, forward strand.
ATTATCGGTTCTTTCGATAAAGTCACGTAGATAGAAAATTAAAATAAATTGAAATAAACAAAGAAAAGCAAAAACCCCACGACGTTTCGATCGCAACACAAGCGGTCTTCATCAGGAGGATGAAGACCGCTTTTATTTATAATTTTATTTTTTATTTTCTATCTACGTGACTTCACCGAAAGAAACAAGAATATGCATTCGTGCAGTCACGAAAGTTTTAAGTCAAAATTTAAGTCAATTCTGGTGTTGGTGATGGTTGTTGTTGTGCGTGGAGTGTGGGGGGTGATAAAGAGCTTTTTAGCTCATCAGATTTCTCCGGTATGAATAAGTATTCCGATTAACGCAATAGGGGTTCGTTTTGCTCTGTGGCTGCTGATCGAAGATGTTGTTGTTGTCGCCCAATGTAAACACACAAACACTCACTCCGTGGCGGTGTTCGTAGCGATCAAGCGTTGCGCATCGATGCACCACAATCATTGCGATTACAAAGAAACGATTTTTTAAAAATGCGTGTGTTTATTTAAACTGTAACAGTAGCCCCAAATTATTTAGCCCACGATGCCTGGCCTGGTTTTGTTAGAATAACAACAAAACCGATCGGGTAACAAAGGGTTCGACCCCAAAAGAGTTATTGACGATTTGTAGAAAACAAAAAAAATATTCCGCGTGGATCGCGAGCGGTTAAAAGAAAATAAATTCAACGCAAAGACCCCCAACACCACCACCACCCCCAATACCACCACCACCACAACACCACCACCCCCAACACCACCACCAACATCACCACCAACACCACCCCCAATACCACAACACCACCACCACCCCCAACACCACCACCACCACCCCAACACCACCACCACAACAACACCACCACCACCCCAACATCACCACCACCACCCCAACAACACCACCACCACCACAAGGGCCGCATCATCGACGCAGCTCGTAACGCACAGCAACTCAACACACGGGGCGACGCTTTACCATTGTTCGGTCGTGCCCGTCCTCCCAGCCCGCCAGCCCGCCCGCCTTGAGAGGCTGCTGCACGACACTCCCGAAGCCGGGGAGACGCCGAGCTTCATGCGAGACGGAGCCGAGTCGAAGGCGAATTCAACTTTTAGTTTCTCTCCCTGCCGCTTAGCGAAGTTCGCACCGCAGCCGCCGCCTCCGCCTCCTCTTCCACAGTCCCCCCCCCTCAATCCCCTAGCACCCCCCCTCAACAACTCGTGACGTCACTTCCTGTTGAGGGAGACACGGGGGGGCGAGTTTCCGGTGGGGGGGGGGTTGTTGCGATTCTTGGGTTTCGTCGCAGGGCGTGGTGCTTTCTTGTTTTGTTGGGCCACGTGGGTTTGGACCTCTGTAAGTTCTCGACAGACCTGTTCTCCTCCTGAGGACGGCTGCTTGCGTTGTGGCCGAAACGTCGTGAGAATAAATTAGTATTTTTATTATTTTATTATTTCCATTCTACGTGACTTTACCGAAAGAACCAAGAAGATGAATCACTGCAGTCACGAAAGCTTTAAATCGAAATCTGTAAGTTTTGTCAGCAACACCACGCGTGGCCCGGCCCGGTCACCACTGCGTGGTCAGCCATAGCAGCTTCTGTTTGGCCGGATAGAGGAGGAGGGGGGGCTAAAACTGGCGCGGCACGAGCTAGAGAAGAGACGGACTGATGTGGTACAAAAGGATGTGGAGCTGAGTGGAGTTAACGGCGACTTGTGGTGCCATCAGTATCATGATCGGTGGAGGAGGTTCGTGAAGGACGCTGCTGTGGAGTTGGCAGGCAGTCGCCCTTCCAGCAACAGCTGAGGGCAAGAGGAACCACGCTCACAACAACTAGCGGAACGCCGGGCGGATAAAACGCATGGAACCACGCTCACAACAACTAGCGGAACGCCGGGAGGAACCACGCTCACAACAACTAACGGAACGCCGGGCGGATAAAACGCATGAATTGGCACAGTGGGGAGCACACATTTGGTGCATCTGCCAGTCATCTCGGTCAAACCCATGGCACCTGGGTCTTGTCCCGTGGCCTTCCAGCAAGTCTTCTAAACTTCACAGTGCGGCATGGAGAAAACACCGGTTACCAATTTGTGGCACATCAAAATGATCTTAAAAATAGACAACGTTACCTTCTTTCACGGAGAAACGAAGGCAGCGTCATTGTAAGTGTTTCGCACGCGGAAAATTGGAATCCCCTTTTTTCTGGCAACAAAACAGCTGTGTTAAGATGTTAAAACACCAAACTGAAACCTTTTGCAAGGAATCATGTCTGCATTAACCACAATACTTGTGGTCAGAATGCAAACAAAAAAACATACTCTGATAAGAAATGCATTATACTCTTGATAGTGCGTTATCCTTGTGCTGTACGCATTTTGGCGTCCTCTGGTCTAACACCGTTTTGAGACTAAAGAAAGCTATCTCTGGTGTGGCCCGATCAGTTTCAAAACTGCATATATTACTCTTGGGTTTTTTCAGTAAAGTCACGTAGGTAAAAAATGTAATAATAAATGAACATTAAGCAATTTCCATTTATTATTTTTAAAAAGAATTTACCTACGTGACTTTACTGAAAAAAACCTAAGAGTATGAATCCTGGCAGTCACGAAAACTTCAAATCTAGAATTACTACATATATTAGAGTATTTTTTTGTTAGCATTCTGACCACAAGTATTGTGGTTAATGCAGACATGATTCCTTGCAAAAGGTTTCAGTTTGGTGTTTTAACATCTCAACACCTGTGTTGTTGCCAGAAAAAAGTGGAAAACCCATTCTCATATTTTGGTACTGGCAATATAGGTCCCATAATGTGTTCAACGTAGCCAACCGTGCGAATCGGAGGTGCAGAGGACAGGACATCAAACTAAAACACACAAAAAGTAATTTTAAACAAGTGAGTTTTCAAACTGGACGATTTAAAAGTGCACAGCTCAAGTGGCGCCCTAATATCGGAAGGAACAACGTTCCAGACGCGCATCTGAATGCGATCGCCACGGTCTTTGTTCGATGGCGAGTAGTCAAAAGGGGCTGCGAGGATGAGCGGAAGGCGCTGCGAGGATGAGCGGAATTCGCGTGATGTTTGGTTGGTGCGTTCTTAAACCCCGTCCCTCCACTTGCCTCTACCCCACATACTGTGGCAGTAATGATGGGTAACAGCACAGTTACTCCACACTGCTACAATTACGACGACTACCGGTGCCTGACGGGAGCAGCTCATCATCGATTCTCAACACCGTGACCACTCAACAAACCTTAGCACGCGTTGGGGTTAAATGTCCCATGTGTACACAGTTGGTGTTTAGACACCAAATTGGTCACGGTCAAGAGGTTATCATAGCCAACCGTGCTATTCTCATTTCGTACGACTTTGCAGAGATGAGAAACTGATGATTGGAAGAGCATTCGAATGTTATTATTTGGTGTCTACGCATGCCATGTTTAGCCATTCAACTGCGTTCGTTGTGAGCTCGTGTTTTATTGCCTCGGTGATGCCGTTGAGTTCGTTCTTGTGTGGCAACTGTTGATTGTGTTATTGTTATTACTCTTGCTTAGCCAGGAAAGCCCCGCGGTCTCAAAACTTTTTTCAGAAGAGCCCTGCCAAGTTTTCGCAAGGGGCAATGTTCAAGTATAACCCTCCTTTAGTTATTTTACGCTATTTATTTTTCTGCGTTGAGATATTTGCCCTATACCAGTGGATTTTTTTGGTATTTACAGGAGGGAAAGCAGAGAACCTGGAGGAAAAAAAACCCACATGCAGAAACGGGGGGGAGAGAGAGAAATAGAAATAACAACTTCTTACAGAACGGGGCCACACGTTGCGTCACCCTGCCGTTCTGTGTGCAAAGTCGGTCCCATCACATCGCCATCGCTTCCTTCCATGTGCTAGTTGTTTCAGTCGATTGGTTACCTGACCTCCGGGGCTTTACTCGTGCTTTCGCCACAGCTTGCCTGGCTTATCAAGAGGTCACAGGAGATCTGTGAACAACAACAAAAAAACACTTTATAACTCACCTCCAGAACGATATTAATAAAGAGTCTGGTTATGTTTTGCACGCGCGGTAAGTCTGGCTCATCGTCGTTATCTGAATGCCGTATTCCACTTGTTACACTGCCGCGTCTTTCAAGCACCACTCTAGTCTCACCCACGTCTAGATTTTATGTGTAACCGTCGATGTGTCCTTCAGTCCACGTTCATAAAGTTTTTATCATTTTGTGGCTTTAAATATTTTGTGTGTTCACCGACCAATTTGGGTGTCACTCGTTTGTCTGCCTGCAATCTTCCCTCTTGATTTGCACACGTGGCCTCACCCATTGCAACCTCCTTTCAACTTGTTCTGTCATGCCACACAATTCCTAGTGTCCTCATGTATGCCCTTATACTCAAAGACCTGAAGCGTATTTTCCGTGTGGCACTGAGCATTATATTGTACATAGTTAAGTGGCTTTAAAATAAAAACGTGTGCTTGACTAGATTGAAAACTAATTTCTTTAGAAATGCTTTTTGTGTTTAGTTTTTTTCCTTCCCTCGCACTTCCGATTAGCAAGGTTAGCTATGTATGGTGGGAAAGAAGTTCAGCATACTTACATTACAGTTGGAATGAGTCCAGGACAAGGTTGGGTGAACTCAGCCCATTGTTGCTCACCTATGACTTCATGTGAAGACGACGGTAGCCAGCCCACAGGTACACTGGTCCACACCGTAGGGGTTTGAAATGTCCAACACTGAAAGGCTCAGGACCACGAATAGAGATGAGCATTACAAAGACGCCATTTTGATGCAACTCCATTCCATTTACCAAGCATGGCTGGTGTGTAAATGCCACGTGAAAGCACTCCCTAGGGAGCTGCAATTTTAGCCAGCTTTGTATTCTCTCCAACCAGTCGTGCCGGTGTCAGCACAGTCCCACCTATGTTTGCATATTGTACCCCACCTGACGATCAGAGAAAAGGGGTCATTGAATTCCTTGACCCTTACAACCTTAGGGGTGGGGTGGGGGGCTTTTGTAGATGCAACAGGGCCCTTTGTCATGTGTCTTCCGCAAATGCTCCATGTGACCCCCCACATCACACAAGAGAAAGAGGGCACATGCGTAGAGCTAACTTTTATTGGCCCTGATCCCAACGAAAGCTGTAACTATTCCAAACGTCTCAACATTAAAGGGCCGGGCTTGGGGAATGGTAGCAATAATCTTGTTTACAGTGTGGAAGGCTGCTGCAGATGGCATTCGTTTGTTTAAAACTCGACCCCTGTTTTTTAGACTTCGGGCCCCAAGGCAAAGAGATAGCAGGTGCCTCTTCAAATGTGAACTAAACCACCACAAAGAAATCGTTCTCATAACATCTGCTTTGCGTTTCTCACGCTCACGCACACAAAGACACAAAGTGCCCAGTACCTATGACTACGATCAGGCCATTTCCAAAAAGGGTTTATGTGCCCACGTGCAGTGGAAACTTCAGAGGTCTCTGGTGAAGATTTGTTTTATTTTTTCACCCATTGCCAATCCACTGCTGGATGGAGGCAAGCCTGCCCACACTGTATGTCAGTGTAGGTTGGTGCGTAAGCATCTAGGCAGAGCTGATTACGATATCGCCATGGCCGGGAATTGAACTCATGTGGCCGGGTTCTCTAAAAAGTGTTCTAATTAACGCGCCACCACGACCCACCAAAATATCAGTGGCAAGGGTTGCAAATCATCTTTAAAGCAGTGCTTACGTAATGTTGATGGCTGCTACTCAGAAATGTGTTTTAGCTTGGAGGCTCGGAATGAGACTTGTACACGTGTAGTGATGTTAAATGTATCACTACGGCGCGTATCGCCAAGTGCCGTTGAAACAGGCGCAGATGCGAACACACCGTGCAGTACCATTCAGTGGGCCACTAGGAGCATGGTACTGGGTGCGAGCAGTAGGAAGCCTCATGAGTCCTACCGACAGAGTAGGGGATTGCAGCCTCCACCAGCGCCGCAGGGAATCGCCACAGAGGGGGCCGCTGTAAGAGTGCGGTGGGGGGCGGCTGGTGGTAGGGGTCATGTGAGGACGAGTCACCCCGGCACCGGGTTAAGCACGTGATGGGCCGGGGTGAGTAATGTGGGACAAAGGTGAACGAGGGGGCAGGGGGGGAGTAGCTGAGAACGTCTGGAGAGTGAAGAGGCGTGGTTAAGGGCGGAGCCAGAGAGGGACCAGGTGCGGTGTAGCCTGGAACCGTGGGGAATATTCTGGACGTAGGGCGCGGCCGAGGGTGGAGCCAGGCCGCGCCGAGAGAGATAAAAGGGAAGCCCCGATCACAGATCCGGGCTGTCTGCAGGTGAAGTGGAACCCAAGTGATACGTCTTCGTCCCCGACTTCGACATCGTGGGTCAGGCAGCACGTTGCCTGCTCTAACCCGATTACACTGGTCAACACTGGTCAACAAAAAAAACATTTTTTCTGGTCTGGACTTTTGCAGCTGTTTTAGACTAATTTCAGGGTGCTGATTCCAAATCTGATCTCAGATTTGCTCTATCACATCTCATTTTTATGCTATCAGCATACCCCATTTTCATTGATTTTACCCGAAATTAACTCTGTCACTTATGATTGCAAGTTGTTGCGAGTCAGTGACTGCTTTAGTGTTAAAATATGGTGCTGTATTTTTAGGATAGTGTGTTTATAATATAATTTTATGTAGATATCCACATTTATTTAATACTTTTCTTCTGCAGTTTTTATTGAAAATGCAATATTTGATATCTCAAAAACCTGATGTGATAGACAAAAACTGATGCCAGATTTGGAATCGGCACCCCAAAATTACCTTAAAACCGTTGGAATACCTCATGCCAGAAAAAGTGTGTTGACCAGTGTTATAGTTATCCCGTATGTAAGAGAAATAGGTGTATTGTGGTCCTGTGCGTAACAAGAGTGAGAATCGGTGTATTCTGTCCCGTGTGTAACGGTGTTGCGTGAAGTGTAGAATAAACATTGCCTCCTAAATAGTGTCTCTGAATGACTCACTACACACGTATTCGCGTATGGTTGGTTGGCATTGCCACTGATGGGCAATGCGTAGCGGGGTGGCCGGGGCCGCTGTGGTTTGCAGCCGTGGCATTAAGGTGGCTCCTGGCTGAACCTCGTCGGCTTGAGAGATAAATGGTCCCAACCACCTACAACGGGTGCCTTTGATGTGCACGGTCCACGGTGGTGCTTAGCTCAGGGGTCGGCAAACATACGGCTCCGTGACGTTATTTGTTAAGGACCGTCTTGTATTCGCATGCATTGCTGATCTTGAATTCGAATGAAATGCCTCCTCTTGTTATTTTGGTTTCTGACTCCTGTGCTAGCACATTGGCAGCCCCCCCTCCCTCCCCTTTTAATTTATGAACTCCTCGTGAGTTGTAGATTTAGCGACATAAGAGAGATGTGGACAAACTGTTGATGTGTAATGCGATGAGAGGAGACAGATACGGGATGAGGCTAAAGGAATAACATGGGAGTTATTATGTACATGAGATAGATGGCGTGAAAATTAGGGAAAAGGAGTGCAAACAAGATAGAGATGAGATTTGAATTCGCGTTGTATGTGAATTTGCTTTATCATGTTTGTTAGGCTCTGAATTCTAGCTGATATTTCGTACATGTCAATTTTTTTCACGAATCCGAGGTCTTTTTAATTTTCTGGGGGTCCTCATCTTCCGCTTAGGTTACTTTTGCCTAAGCACCACTGTAATTATCCTGTGCACAGCAGAAAATCACTTGGGTGTAGCACTGCTGTCACTCAGTCACCAGCTGTGAAAGATAATCTTGGCAAAGCTCAATGTGGATCAATGTGGTTCCTATATCTGTATAAGAGTCGGCATGTCATTGTAATAATTATATGTTCAACCATGATCAATCCGCTGCCGAATGAAGCCCACCCAAAGTCCCCGCCATCCCTCAGTCCAGCGACGCAACAATCCCCACCACACACTCGAGACTATTTAATCACTCCATCTCCATGGTTGAAGTCCTCTCCGAAGCATTACCTCATTTGGCTGCCACTGTTGTTAGTCTCCACTACCGGCCGCCCAAATCCCACTTAATGGTCACGATGATGACTCTTGACGTGCGTTTGTTCTCTGATCCATGTGTTCGCCTTGCTTTCATTGTAATTCCAAGCATGCACCTCTTCATGCTTCTTTGCACACTCTTTTTTTTGCACCTCCGATTAGCACGGTTGGCTACGTACGGTGCGAAAGAAGTTCAACATACATGGTTACATATAGGGCACCTTAAATTAAACGTCACATTCCTGTACGTCGAGTAAAAATGTGATCTTTAACCTCGATGGTAATGTTCTGTATACCATAGAAAGCAGGAGATACAGCCAAAACTTTCGATTAAAATATTTATCTCATTAGCTGTACACTTGTGAGACCATTTAAAATATATTTGTTTGAAATGTATGTGATATATAAAGTATATCTATCACTGGCTGGAGCGGTGGTGCAATTCTTAGTTAACCTGGCCTTGGTTAACATCAGTACAGAGTGATAACAGAATCGGCCCTGATCCCCTCTGACCAACCTGCACTGACCACTGTGGTGAAGTATGGTCAAGCAGCCCCTGTGACCGACATTGCATGCAATCCAAATGACATTGGGATTTCGTGATTGCTTTTGCACAACTCTTTTTTTATCATCCTTTTTTGCTACCGGTGTCTTTCGTTAGGATAGAGACGTCTCAATCGATGCTCAGCTGGCTGTGAATAATGATGATTGTGTTCAGTGTGAAACTGAACCATGAAGCAAACGTAGTCACCGGTGAATCGCCTGAGACTTGGCCGACATGGGGTTAAAGTTATGGTCACACTCTCATCGACCATTAAAGTTAGAGCCCGTTCATCTTCTTCGGTAAAGTCACGTAGAAGGAAAAATAAAATAATAAAAATAAAACATAATAAAATAATTCTCACGACGTTTCGGCCACAACACAAGCAGCCGCCTACAGGTGGAGAACAGGTCTGTCTCCTTGACAGACCTGTTCTTTACCGAAAGAACCAAGAAGATGAATCTCTGCAGTCACGAAAGCTTTAAATCGAAATTTAGAGCCCGTTGTCAATCCACTGCTGGATGACGGCCTCCCCATGCCGTATCGGTCATGGGGATTGTTTAAACATGCTTCGCCATGCTGGGCAGTGCTGGGGAGTGAAGGGAGTGGAGGACAGGGGAGGTGGTGGCTTTTGTGGATGGCAGGAACGCTTCGGATAATTAGCTACGGCTGGGAATTTAACTTAGGTCATCGGATTCAAATGACAGTGCACCACTGCTCCAGCCTAGTTTAACAATCAAGCCCTCTTAAATTTAATTACGTCATTCGCTCCAGTCTACCATCTACTATGGTTGTACAGGCTCAATGTGTAATACATTGTCATTTGTGTGTGGTGTGTGTTTTGATTTCCAATGAGCGGTGGGGTAGCGGTTAGCGCGTTGCGCTTCGAGCCCGGCGAGTCGAGTTCGATTCCCGCTCACGGGCAGCACCAGCAGCGATGATCTAAACCGGTCCTGGGCCTCCCCTAGGTCGACTCAGCCTCAAATGAGTACCTGGTGCGCTGTGCAAAAATCGCCTCTAGGGAGACAAATGCGGCCGGGCGTGGTGTTGGCCACCCACCCCCCGCGCGTGCCGTGCCATGCCGGCCTTCAAAGGTGCTCGCCAACATCACTCGTCCCAACAGTCTATTGTTGTGATGGTGCAATGTCTCGCGGCGCAAGTCGGAACGTGTCAAGCGGTGGCACGTGAACGACAATGGGGGGACATCCCGAGCCTCCAAAAATCTCTCCACCCCGGTACAGGTTTTTCAAGTTGCTCAAGGCGGGCTCGGCGAGTTCAGGGTAACTGTATGCCAACTGCCTGCATAAGAAAATGCATTGTAATTGCTTGAACTGTAACAAAAAAAAACGTGGAACAGATGGTGGTCTTTGTGTCAGAGCTGGAGATGCGTAAAGATGATAACCGGCCTTAAGGAACGGGTCAGCTGTGGGGGAGACTGCTGTCTATGCCACTCATACCAGAATGTGACTCGTTAGCCGAGACCACGGGGTCTGAAACATGCGGCTCTGTGGCCGCATGCGGTGGCTTTTTAAATCCTCTAAATTAAGTTCACTTGCTTGCATGCGCGCTTACGACCGTGCAAATCTTTCGGTCGTTTTTTAACCCACTTCCCGTGATCCAATCGAGCTGACATTTTCCACACAGACTCGTTGTGCGTGACAATTAATGTTCGTGAAATATGTTTTTCAAAATTTTACACTTTTTACACAAAAAATGTTTATATTTAATTACCAATTGCTTAATGGTGGCAGGCAATCATCTGACCCATAGGTGGCAGCCATCTCAAGCCAGAGGACGAGAGGACTCTAGCCGCCACGCATATAAAGGATTTATAGTGAAAAACTTTGTTTTTACGGGTTATCTTATTAAGGACTGCAGTGGCGGCTCTTGAAATTAAAAAAAAGTCTCTTCTTGTTATTTTGGAAGACAATGGAAGTCCAGTTTACCATGGAAGTCCAGTTTACCATGAGAGTCCAGTTTACCATGGCAGTCCAGTTCACCAAGTGAGTCCAGTTCACCATGGAAGTCCAGTTTACCATGGGAGTCCGGTTGACCATGAAAGTGAAATTAAACCATGGAATGCCAGTTCACCATGGAAGGCCAGTTCACCATGGGGGTCCAGTTTACCATGGGAGTTCAGTTTATCATGGGAGTCTAGTTTCCAATGGAAGACCAGTTCACTATGGAAGGCCAGTTCACCATGGGAGTCTAGTTTACCATGGAAGGCCAGTTCACAATAGAAGGCCAGTTTACCATGGGAGTCCAGTTTACCATGGGAGTCCAGTTCACCATGAGAGTCCAGTTTACCATGGAAGTCCAGTTTACCATGGAAGTCCAGTTCACCATGGAAGTCCAGTTCACCATGGAAGTCCAGTTTACCATGGGCAGGGGTCGGCAACCTACGGCTCTGGAGGTGCACGCGGCTCGTTCAGGACTGTTTCATGACGCTAATTAATTCAGGACCACCGCCGTCTCGTGTTCACCACACAGTGCTTTGTGGCTCTTTAAATATTCACGAGTCGAGGGTTGTTTTTTTTACCGAATTCGAAAAAAAAATCGCTTCTTGTTGTTTTTCTGGTTGCCGATCCCTGGCCGAGACGTACCACAGCAGCAGTTTGCATGCTCCGCGTTTCTCTCCAACTTGGATCAGGGGCCTACAGTGGCGTGCGGGCAGCACGACCACCTGACCCACCTCCAGCGATGCCAACAATGCAACTTGCGCAACGTATGACTCTGACATTTATGCATTCCCTTCATATTCGGCGGTTCATTTTTAATGATAACACGTTCCTTCGGAGTGGGCAGGTAGGAACATGGTTGGACAGCGCATTCGTGCACGACAGCCAGAAAACTCATACCTGGTGGGCAGTGTGGAAGCTGTTACTACCTGTATAAGTGTAGTGTATCGCGTCGTGTATAGTGTAGTGTGTAGGTTAAACGTTGAGTTTTATAAGGGCACCACGGGGTGACCCACCCAGCCCCCTCCCCTTGCTTAGGCCCCTCCCATTACCCCCCTCCCTTAGGCCCCTCCCCTGACCAACCCCCCATATCCTTAGGCCCCTCCACCTGACCCCCCCTCCCTTAGGCCCCTCCTCTGAACCCCCCCCCCCCCTCAGGCCCCTTTCATGACTCCCCCCTTCCTTAGGCCCCTCCCCTGACCCTCCTCCCTTAGGCACCTCCCCTCTCCGTACCCGGCAGTAGGTCTCCACCAATCAAAGAGCTGTTTGTAAGGTCTCCACCAATCAAAGAGCTGTGTGTATTATATATTTATTTATGCACGACAGACAGACAAACAGTCAGACAGACAGACAATTAATCCCTGGTGGGCAGTGTGGAACATTGTTCCTACCTGTATGAGTACAGGCGTTGTCAGTGTGTTTATTCATTTAAATGTATAGCGCTGTAATCTATTTAGCACGGTAAGACTTTTTTTTTACCAGGTAAGGCCCACTGTGCCATATTGCTCTTTTGAAATCCTTTATATTAAGTTCGCTTGCTTGCTTAGGACCGTGCAAATCTTTCGGTCGTTTTTTAACCCACTTCCCGTGATCCAATCGAGCTGACATTTTGCACGCAGACTCGTTGTGCGTGACAATGCATTTTCTTGAAAAAAAATTCCAAAATTTTACACTGTTTAGGGAATTTTTTAAAAATATTTAATTACCAATTGCTTAATGCTGCCAGACAATCATCTGACCCATAGGTGGCAGCCATCTCAAGACAGAGGACGAGAGGACTCTAGCCGCCACGCATATAAAGGATTTATAGTGAAAAACTTTGTTTTAACGGGTTATTTTTTCAGAAGTGACTTCGCCACAAATGATAGCTCGACAAAGTGGCCTATCATCGTGTGGAAATTGATATTAGCCAAATAACCTAAACGCGTGTTTCTATATGTGGAGGCAAAAACCGGAGGACCCGGAGAAAAATCCACGTGACCACGTGGAGAGCATGCGGGGTCGAACCCACGACCTCCTGTATACCTGGCGAAGTAGTTAACATCTCCCAGCCACCGCAGCGCCCAAGAGGTGGCGCTGGTTAGCGCACTCATCTGTCAACTAGCTGGTGTCACGAGTTACATTTTCAGTTACAGATCACGTCAGTAGCAAGTGATATTTCAACAACCCAGTGACCCTAGAGGTAAGTATGGTCAAATCCCCATGAACAGCACGGTGGGGGGGGGGGGTAGTTTCTTCATCCAGCAGTGGATTAGCAATCGGCTGTAAATTATGAATGCGTGTAATGGTTTCTTACCTGCAACTTCGATTAACAATATTAGTGTATTTTACTTTCATAAATTTTCCAATGACAAATTTTACACGTTCAGTGCATTGCAATAAGACTCCAACTGAAAGTTCGCGACCCCCTCCCCGCCCGCCATGGGTAGCTAATATATTCCCCTCCTTGTAGCGACGTAACGTCAAATTCTGGGCTGCTCTGTGCTTCTCTTCTTTCGTATGGCTGCTGATGTAGATGCTGAGCAACAGCAACAACAACAACTTCACATGCAGGTGGTCAAGCCCAGACAAACCGCATCAGGATGTCTCCGTATTTCTGGTGTACGCTGCTCGGTGTTGGGAGAGTTCAGAATAAAAGTGTCTTTACGCGATGACCCCCAACAGCGTCGTCTTATTGACACCAATCTTCAAACTCCAGCTCGTGGGTATGCAAGCCCACAGAGGCCCCCATTAACAGGCAAAAACAACACAAGGGCAACAACAACAGTCGCGTTCGTCCAAAACCCGCCCAAACGATGACAAACGATGACCGCGGCGTGGATAAGTTGGTTGCAATTTGGAAATTAAAATAATTACTTCAACATGAAATGATGCAGCAAGGTTGGATTTAAATCATTGTAATTGTGTGTTTTTTTCCACCCGTCACCATGGCTCTATTGCGCATAGGTATGGCAGGTGGTCAAATGGATCCAAGGTCTGAATTCAAACGGTTGCACCAACCTAATGCCCATTTTTGTTATCCTACAGTATCATCCAGGAGGTTTTTCCGTGTTCGATCGCGTGAATATAAATGTGCCGTTAAACTCGCCACAACCTGACACAGCCAAGAAGTAAGGTTTGTCACGTTAACAAAACGTGCTAATTCATTACTAGCTCAGCACACCGGTGTGTGTTGGAGAGTAAACCCACAACGTTGACAATTCGCGGTACCGTGACGTTTAGCCGGTAATCACAATCAGCCTCGTCAGGCGATAGCCAGAAATCTGACTGCTGCCCGATTTCTATTTACGCGATCTCACCCAAAAAAACCTCTTATGGATAATATTGGTCGTAAAAGCGTACGTGTTCAACTTTGTGCCATTGCATGTTTGCGACATAGATGGCTATACTTCAGTGGAAAAAGTGTCAAGATTTGACTGCACGATTCATTTTTACTTCTCAACCTCACCACCAATCAATCGTACGACCACGCCTATTTCAATTGGAGCTTGTGGTAGCACTGAATAGCAGCGTATTACATTGGGACTAAAATACAAATGTAATTTGTAGTTTTTGTTCTGCAGTTGGGGTTTATTGACAAAAGAACTTCACGTAACTATGCATAACTGTGTGCAAGTTCACTCACGTTCAGACATGCAGTTCATTCTCAAGTGGAACGTGCTGTGCATGTTCTAGGATGCATCGAACACAGCACAACCGTCTGTTTTGACTTCAGATAAGTCCATGAACTCGTTGCTGTGATGTTGCGACGTTGCACAACTTAGACTGTGTCGGTTGTTTTTAATACAGAACCAGATGAGAATTTCCGTGTAATAAAACCTTCTTGCTGGTATTTTCCTGTAGAAAACAAATCATTATCAAAGGCACCAGTCATCGTTTAATGGTATCATCAGTGGTTTCACAATTACCTGGAAGAGGATCCAGAAACGGAATAAAAAAAAACAATTACTCTGATTGATTAATCGTAACTGCATGCAGAAATAATATTCTTAAACATGTTATTTAAAAAATAAATTGAGAAATGCCATCGCGTTCGCAATGAGGCAGTTGAACTTCTCTGCAAATAGCATAACTTTCACCGATGTTAGGTTTTAGCATTGTATAAGCACATACCCAGCCAATTAATACTGCTCCCATCCATGTCTTCAAGGCGAAAGACATTAACGTACCACACCACGCCATCGTGTAACAATGCAGGGGTTTAATGTCATTTGGCAGTCAGCCCATCAGGCATGCAGTTCTGACATGATATCGTAACTTAGCAGTATTCCCTGCATGTCAATTCTAAACTTTACAAGCAAAAAGCAGCGCCCTTTAAAGACACGCTCCTGCCGAATACCGTACGCACACTGAATGCGGTCGCTAAAGATTGCGCGCCCCAATCAAGGCCCCTTTTTCAACAAAAGGAGGCATGTAGAATGGACGGCAGAAGCAAGAGTTACAAATGACCGTTAAAATATTAATTATTAATGAGAACGCTACAGCCATTTACCCTGCCATTAACAAAAAATACCCATTAACTCACGATGGTAAAACCTCGAAGGGATTGTCCTTCCCTTCTGAGCTGCATTAACATTTAGATACAGCCATAACTTGTACATGGGAAATATATTAACGGTAAATATTCACATTCAAAAGCGGTTACACATTGTTTTTAAACTCTCAAAACAGGCACAAACATAGCCCACGCGACGGAGAACAGCTGCTGGCGGTGTGAGGTGCGCGAGACGTGTCAAAAGACGAAACGCAACCATTCATTTGGCGGCAACGCATGCGCTCCAATTTGATCGCAAACACACAAGTGGCATCGGGAGGGCAAAGTGACATGAGGCCCTCATCTCCGCGTGGCGACACCGCGAGCTCCGCGTGGCGGCTAGAGACGAGTTTCACAGAACGAGACCCTGAGGGCTGAGCACAAAGTTCCACGGCAGTCCGATCCCACGACGCGTCTCGTGGCTTCTCCGTCGGCAGGGGAGGGGTTTCCGTAAAACCCCGCGAAGCTCCACAGCGCAACGGGCATCCGTAGCACATTTGTTGATGGAAAACAACAAGGAACGGAGGAGAGATGGAGGGGGAGGGTGGAAAACGAAAAAGTGACAAGTGCAAGGAGAAATTTGCTCTTTGGTTTCGGTCGGTTTCGTTCCCTTCCCGTCCCGAGTTGTCTGGTGTTGAGGATGTAATCCACCACGTGCGTGCGCGCGACGAGCAAGCGGCCGGGTTTCAGTCGAGCTCCGTCAATCCACACGGCCGCCGGAATTCCTGGCCCCTCTCGTGCAGCCACTTGTTGGCGACTGTCGGGGGGAGAAGGGAGGAGACGTCACAGAAGACGAGGCTTTACAGGAATCACGCGAAAACGAACGTATGGCTGCGGCTGCGACGCGATGGCGCGGCGTGGCGCGTGCGGGCGGTGCGGGCGGTGCGGGAGACTTACCCCACTTGCTGCCCACGAGCACAGGACAGGCGGCGTGCCGCGTGTCGTAGTCGCCCTCGCCGCTCGCGAGCATGTTGTGCCAGAACACGGCCGAGCCCTGTGCGAGCCCGGGAAGGGAGCCCAACAAGCAACCACCACCACAGCCACAGCCACAGCCAGCACCACAACCACCAGAACCAAACACCATAACCACAGCGACCACCACAACCACAGCCACCACCACAACCACAGCCACCACCACAACCACAGCCATCACCACCACCACCACCACAGCCAACAGAACCAGAGTCAGCACCACAACCACAGCAAGCACAACCGCAGGCAGCGCAGCCGCAACGAGCACCACAGCCCACCACAACAACATCCAGCACCACAGCCACAGACAGCACCACAAGCACAGTCAGCACCACCACAACCAAAACAATCACCACCATCATCATCATTACAGCACCATTTCCAGCAGCACCATCGCCAACAGCATCACCAGCACCAAAGCCACCGTAATACCCATCAAACACAACCATCACCAGCACAATGAAATTCATCATCGGCACCACAACCACCACCACCATCAACGTGTAAACAACAACAACAAAAAACACACAAACAAGCACAGTGTTAATGACCAAGATGACAACACGAAGAGCTACACAAGATCTGTGACTAAATCTATGGACGCGTTCCTATTCCGTTGCGCTCCCAACAAGCACGCCTGGTACGTCCACAAAGTACAAGCTCGTTGCAACAACAAAAAATTAACCCGTAAAAACAAAGTTTTTCACTATAAATCCTTTATATGCGTGGCGGCTAGAGTCCTCTCGTCCTCTGGCTTGAGATGGCTGCCACCTATGGGTCAGATGATTGCCTGCCACCATTAAGCAATTGGTAATTAAATATAAAAAAATGCCTAAAAAGTGTAAAATTTAGGAATTTTTTTTCACGAAAATAAATTGTCACGCACAACGAGTCTGTGTGCAAAATGTCAGCTCGATTGGATCACGGGAAGTGGGTTAAAAAACGACCGAAAGATTTGCACGGTCGTAAGCGTGCAAGCAAGCAAGCAAGTGAACTTAATATAAAGGATTAAAAAAAATGCTCGGTCAGGCTTTACAACAGTGTCACCAACGCTTGCGGGCGATCGGGCCTGCCCGGGGGAGCCAGGGGGAGGAAGCGCACACAGCTGGGAGCGGAAGATGGAAATAGATGCACGAGCCGGCGAGGACAGGGGCAGGTTACATAATCCCTGCGCGAGCTGACAAGGTAGCTGCTGCTGCTGCTGCTTGCGCGACGGTGACGCATGAAGCAGAGGTCGCAAACGGGTTTTGATTCCTTACCCGTACCCGGCCGCACCAGGGTCGCAAATGGCTACCCGTACCCG
>CM025617.2:8298429-8318724 GCA_014621495.2 Entosphenus tridentatus
TGCTTGTGTGCAAGCTGAGGACAAGGGGATTCTTTTGGGAAGACATCAAATGAAATGGCACAGGAGCAGTAATAAGAATAGTAATGACTGCGCGTCTAGGTTTGTTAATTCAAGGATTTTAGCGTTGTCAATAATCGCATTCATAAACAATACTAATTATTATCGGGTTTGTGGGAAGGCATCAAATAATATAAAGGTCTAGCCTCGTGTCTGTGTGTGTCTCTGTGTCTGTTATGAGGAGCGGTAGTGTAGCGGTGAGCGCACTGCGCTACGAACCTGGAGACCAGAATTGAATTCCCGCTCACGACCAATAACAGCGGAGAATATTTGAACCGGTCCTGGGCCTACCCTCAGCCTCAAATGAGTACCTGGTGCAGTGCGTAAACATCAGCACCGGGGAGACAAAGGCGGCCGGTCACGGTGTTGGCCACCCACCCTCGTGTGCCAGGGATCTGTATTTTGTCTTTGTTATACCGTATGGACACAACGGTAGGAAAATTAAAAGTGTGTGGCTTGGAAAAATGGACGGAGCCGGAAAGAGTGGAAGACCTAACAGAGAACGGCTTGAGGACGACATCACAAGAGATTGGTGCCAGAAAGACTTGGGCCACTACCTGAGTATATTGGCACAAGACAGAGGAAAGTGAAAACAAATGACGAATGTGCAGGAGACACCTACGGGCTCTGTGCCCATGGATCGTGACGACGATGATGATGATGTTATAACCGTACCGTGAATGCCGCTGACCAATCACATTCAAACAAGCCATGCGGTTTGAACGTCGTGATTGCCACTTGCTTCAATCCGAACGAATTCTTGAACTAGATTTGATTATCGATTTAAAAACGTCAGCAATCAATAATCGATTCCAAAAAGTAAATCAAAAATGTATTGAGAACCATAGTCAGGCGGAGACTGACTACGGTTGTGAGATACCTAGTTGCAAGGCTTGTTGGAGGCAGTAAAGCAAGCAGGCATCTGATTCTACAGGCAAAAATACATCTAAAATAAATGGGAAAACACCCTAATTCAGGGCCCTTGCGAAAATGGATCTTGAGGCTCAGTGAGACTTTCCTGGGTAAACAAAGATACGATTGTATACTCACATAGATCAGGAACGTAGCCACCCTGTTTCCTTTCCCATCATAGCTAGCGTCCTGGATTCTCTGTAAAATCAAGAGCACACGTCACAATAATTTAGAATGATTTCACCTTGTAACGCAGCGCACAGCATTGGCTCACTCTCGTAGAGAGACAGAGAGATGGACCCGGAGGCACCGAGGATGTTCCACAAACAAGCGGGAAGGCAGCCACACGACAAGCCGACGTCAACAATTGCCCAAGCTCTGCAGTCCTCTCTATATTAAGGTGTTATCGGTCAATAAGTGCTTAAAACCTCAGTGCTTTGCCCGAATCTACGTACAGCTTTTACAATGTGATGGTTATTTTCCAGACTGCACGCACACAACGGATATTATGTAATCATATTAATTCTAGATTTGAAGTTTTCGTGACTGCAAGGATTCATACTCTTAGGTTTTTTCGGTAAAGTCACAGTAAATGTAGCTGTGACGGTCCCACCTGATGACAGAGACTTGTGACGCCTCCGAAACGTCGTGATTTATAATTTTATTTCTATGATTATTTCTATTTATTTTATTATTTATTTTTACCTACGTGACTTTACCGGAAAAACCTAAGAGTATGAATCATATGAATTGGCCAGATTGCGGAAAAGCAAAAAACATCACTTGAATGTCACCTCGATTACTGTGTAATATGCATTGTCCTTGAGTTGTGCGCCTTTTGGCGTCATCTGGTCCAACACCATGTGCGACTAGGCTCTAAGAAAAGCTGTCTCGGGTGTGGACCAATCAATTTCAAGGACAGTGCATACATTATCAGAGTTGTGTTTTTTATTTGCATTCCGGCCGCAGGTATTGTGGTCAATGCAAACATGACTCTTTGCAAAAAAAGGTGTCAGTTTTGTTGCCAGATAAAAGGGTAAAATTTTTTTATCATATTTTGCTACTGGCAAAGGAGGTTCCAATGGTGATGAATCACGCTGTCATGTGATGAGCTAATGTGTTATGCACAACGTGTTTTGTGCCCAGTCATGGAGCTGCGTGTTAAACATTGCTGAGCTCAAATCGTGTTGGTAATTTGTTTTTGGAATTGACTGAATTTTGCCATTTAATGAAAATCGCTCTGGAATGGACATATTTTCAGTGACATTTGGCCAGCTTTTGTGATGCTACAATTTTGCAGTGTCACCATTTTAATTCACGTACGCGCACTACATCCTTGACTTGCTCCTTAACGTCTGCTCATGGAAAACTGTTCATACGTGAATTCAAAACTGTCAGCATTCTTAAAACCTTTCTCTGGGCACGACATTGTAAAGTATGATCTCTCAAATTTGCTATAAAAAACCCCACAAATGACTCACAAAGCGATATTTCCCGCTACTGGCAGACTAACGCCCAACGCCAGCCAGGCTAGGTGCTGAGGCACCCTAAAGGATACGTGCGCAGAGGCATTTGGTTACGTGGTAGGGCACGAAATAAAAAAAAACAAGTGAATTCATTCAAATATATAATCAACCTTTCTGCCCCCCCCCCCCTCTCTCTCTATACTCTAAAACGCCAGCATAATATGGTGATGTGTATGTTACGAGAGGCAGCCAGTGGCGCATTGGGATATAAGGATGGAATGTGCCTTACAAATGTAAATTATTATTAATTCACATCTTCCCCCAACTCCCATCCCTTAGCCTTTTCAACATTTGATAATTTTTTTACCCTTCTATCTGGCAACAAAACTGACACCTTTTTTACAAGGAGTCATGTTTGCATAGACCACAATACCTGCAGCCATAATGCAAACAAAAAACATAACTCTGATAATATATACACTATCCTTGAAGTTGATTGGTCCACACCCGAGACAGCTTTCCTTAGAGCCTAGTCTCACATTGGTTGGACCAGATGACGCCAAAAGGCGCACAACTCAAAGACAATGCACCATCAGAGTATGAGAGCTCGGGGTAAGCATTTACACCATTGGAACCTCATTTGCCAGTAAAACATTTGCCACTCTGCTCCCCCCTGATCAATCCCCCACAGCCCCTCCCCTCGGTCCCTCTAGCCCCGCCTGTCCCAGTGGAACAGACACAAACAATTCCTCCGTTTTATTCATTTTATATATTAATGAGGCAGTGTTAAGGACAAATTTTGTGATTTTTTTTACGTGTGCTTGCAGACCATGGTCAACAGAGTCCCTTAGTAAAAACAAAACAATTAACATGGTTATTTTTGGATTCCAAATGGAAAACGTATCGGCTGATTAAAGGCAAGCATTACAAAGTTAGTTTGTACAGTAATGATAATTTAATTGAAACGCACAATCAGATTTGCTTTTTAATCATTGCCATCGCATTCATGGACACAACCACAAAGATCCCCCGTGTAGCCTACATAGACAGTTGGGGCAAGTGTTGTTAGCGAGTACCCATGAAGGCCTGTATGGCACGCGAGCGGGTGATATGGCCAGCAGTATCCCTGACCACCTTTGTCTCCCCAGTACTAATATCTACACAGTGCACTGGTTAATTATTTAAGGGCTGAATCGACTTAGACATTACCAAAAACCGGTTCAGACATCGCTCGCCAATGACATTAGCCAGGGCCAGGAATCGGGTTTGTATCCCAGCACACTGCACCAACGCTGCCCGTACACACATAACTCTCGACTATGGTCCCGAAAATTCTAGATTTGAAGCTTTCGTGACTGCAAGGATTCATATTCTTAGGTTTTTTCGGTAAAGTCACGTAGGTAAAAAAAAAAAAATTATGGTCCCGAAATCCAGTCTCTAGTCAAGACTGGATTTGAGAACCGGTCTCAATTCCAGACAATGATCCACGTGATCAGTGCTGAGTTGGCATTAATTGAGGCAACAATGTAAAAAATTAACCCGTAAAAACAAAGTTTTTCACTATAAATCCTTTATATGCGTGGTGGCTAGAGTCCTCTCGTCCTCTGGCTTGAGATGGCTGCCACCTATGGGTCAGATGATTGCAGCGCAAGCATTAAGCAATTGGTAATTAAATATAATATTTTTGTCCTAAAAAGTGTAAAATTTTGGAAAAAAATTTTCACGAACATTAATTGTCATGCATAACGAGTCTGTGTGAAAAATGTCAGCTCGATTGGATCACGGGAAGTGGGTTAAAAAACGACCAAAAGATTTGCACAGTCGTAAGCAAGCAAGTGAACTTAATATAAAGGATTTAAAAACTCACCCGTGCAAAGTCGTAGTGCGGTTCGTACTGCCCTCCCATTCCATAATTGGCCACCTGACAACACAGTGAGCCATCAGGGCAGCTTAGTCACTGACACAAACGCACCGAGGCAGCAACAGATCAAGAGGAAATGTCTCAGACAAAAACAACAAAACGAGGGTTGAAAAGGTCAGCTCAGTAATGACCGCAGAGGTCACGGAGGCTGCACGGGGAATATAAAGAGCAACGCGGAAAAGGATCGAGAGGTCCCGGGGAAGAAGAGGACTCATCGGCGCAGCGAAGAATGAAGCGGATTTAAACGTGGACTAATACGACCAGGGTTGCGAGGTCTGAAGGCCGAACAAAGTGAGTTCACGTCTACACATCGCGGCGCCACGTGCTTTTACATTAGATTCAGCGGTCAGACAGGTGGCATGAGAGAGATTTCTCCTGTGCACGTAACCACGTGTGGATCCACCGTGAGACTCCTGCGGTGAAATGCAAAGTGGATTAAACGCCACTTTAAGTGAAAACGAGCATGTGCTGAACTACGGCAGTCGTAGTAGATGCATTCCAAAAAACGGGTACACAACGCCAAATTGCACAAGACGGGTGCCTGTCGAGTGACACACAGTACACACATGCACACAGTACATACACACAGTACACACACACAGTACACACATACACACAGTACACACACACAGTACACACATACACACAGTACACACACACAGTACACACACACAGTACACACATACACACAATACACACACACAGTACACACATACACACAGTACACACACACAGTACACACACACAGTACACACATACACACAGTACATACACACAGTACACACACAGTACACACACATAGTACACACATACACACAGTACACACACACAGTACACACACACAATACACACACACAGTAACACATACACACAGTACACACACACAGTACACACATACAGTACACACACACAGTACACACAGAAAGTACACACATACACACAGTACACACACACAGTAGACACATACACACAGTACACACACACAGTACACACATACACACACACAGTAGACACACACAGTACACACACACATACAGTACACATACATAATGATGTCCCACGTCCGACCGCATAGCCGCATGTAGAGTGAATTCAAACCGCATAGTATCGCGAATTTTGGGTAGAAAGAGGTTTGCAGCATGTACGTGAAATGGCACAAACTGGACCTGCATAAAGCGAGCGAAACTGGTAATTGGCAGCATCGGCGTCTTTTAGACACGACTTCGCTGGGTATACAATCTCTTTTCGTGGATTTAATCAGCAGTGTTAATTTATTCAGCATTTTCTATTTTAGTCGTGGTCTGTCTATCCGACGACAACGCATGAAATGTTAGTTTTAGTCTTTGGAGTTGATTTAGTTGTTTTCTTAGTCTACTCAAATAAAACAGTATAAAGGCAGTCCTCTCTATAGTTATTACCAGGTCAGCTAATCAGTCAACTCAGTAAATCGAATGTATCCACATATTATAGTTTTGCAGTCTCTCACGTCACCAAATCATCTTAGCATGAATCTTCACGCAAACTCCGTTACTTGTGCTTCGTCACATCTCGTCGTGCCCTGCTGGGTCAATGTAGTCATTGTCACACTGGATGATTTTTACATCGTCATCGTCACAGTTGACGGAAATTAAATCACCCCGTCGACGAATATTTTTCGTCACTAACTCAAAGACAACTCTTTTATCATGTTTTATTTTTTATTATTTTATTATTTCCCTTCTACGTGACTTTACCGAAAGAACCAAGAAGATGAATCCCTGCAGTCACGAAAGCTTTAATTTAAAATTTAACTCTTTGGTTCTTTCGGTAAAGTCACGTAGGTATAAATCAAGATCAAAGGACAAAATTAACCATGCACAATAATATTTGTTATCTGAAGTCACTTATAAGGTGTGTAAACCTTTCTGGGCAGGGAGTATAAGTGTGGGGTGAGGGGGCATGGAGGTGGTGGAAGAGGCAGTTCGTTACCTGCAGCTCCTCGGCAGTTTCCATGCTCAGCCCCGTGGCCGCCCCTATCCTCCGGTTTATCCGAGCAATCGTTACATTCTCTTCTTCCGACAACCACGCGCTGCGGGACAAGAAACCCCGCACGCTCGCTTAACCTCCTCCAGAATCAGAACATTGATTCGTACTGGAGGAATTCGATGGGACATAAATACATTTTTCACGTTACAACAAGCAATAACTATGCTTCGACAGAACCGGATCGGTGTTTGGAGGCCGGATAAAGTGGAGAGGCGTGTTTGTAATTACACTGGTTAACACACTTATTTTGGCATTCCAACGGTTTTAAGGTAATTTTGGGGTGCTGATTCCAAATCTGGCATAAGTTTTTGTCTATCACATCAGGTTTTTGAGATATCAAATATTGCATTTTCAATAAAAACTGCAGAAGAAAAATATTAAATAAATGTTGATATCTACATAAAATGTTATTATAAACACACTATCCTAAAAATACAGCACCATATTTTAACACTAAAGCAGTCACAGACTCGCAACAACTTGCAATCATAAGTGACAGAGTTAATTTCGGGTAAAATCAATGAAAATGGGGTATGCCGATAGCATAAAAATGAGATGTGATAGAGCAAATCTGAGATCAGATTTGGAATCAGCACCTTGAAATTAGTCTAAAACAGCTGCAAAAGTCCAGGCCAACAAAAAAATGTTTTTTTGTTGTTGACCAGTGTAATCAGCCGACTCAGGAGACAGGGTCAGTCTAGCCACCATCGGATCATGCGTGCGAGACGCCCCCGGCTACACAGGGTGGCAAGGTGGTGCCCGTGGCAGGCAGTGCAGCAGGGAGGTTGCTGATCTATTAGTGCTGAGCTTGAGTGTTCTTTTCTCGTATGCGTGGGGCTTTATCCGGACACACACGAAACCTATTCGTACGCTAAAATACTTACACGCAACTGAATTGGTTAAGGCATCCTACGTAAGATCCTCGTTCAAGTATCTGGAGACTCCCTAAGGCGTTCCTGGGTGAACTACTTTATTGTGCGTGCCAAATGAATGGTCAGTTGTTGAATCCATAAGTTAAGGTAAAGAGGTAATGCCTGAATGGACAAATTGAGTTTCAACAAGCAGACTTTATTGGCAATAACAAAAAAACCCAACCCACTGTGTTTCAGAAACACTGCCTCAAAAGGAAAAGTAAATGCTAGGCAACAGTTTATAGCTAACTTTACACGCCATGCAGAGGCCATTGCCTGAAGTGTCGCCTGTCATATATATACTTCTCGCTTTTAAGTCCACGTTGCTATTGATCAGCGTGTTGAGTTTTTTTGTTATTTGTGCTTGTGTACCACTGCCAGCACATTATCACCAAAAAACGTAGTTTTATTGCCGATAGCTCCATCTCCACGTGCAAGGGGATTGACGCAAAGAGTTGACGTGAAGGTTAAGGTTCGGCAACGCCCGTTAGGATGAAGGATTAGGTTTGGGTTGAGATCACAACTCTAGCATTTACCCCACAACTCACCCCCCTACCTCCTCCCCCTTGTATATAATAAATAAATATCGTTCCATAACTACGGCTTGTGAACTATAAGTCAAAACCCGCGAGTCCAATTCAGAGCAGTTGTTGTTATGAAGCAATTTTTGTGTTGAAAAAGCAACACACACTTCAAACGACAACGATCTCATTGTTTATTATACCGAGATGTATTGCCACGAGTTGGCGATCGTGGCCCTAGTCACGGTGGGAGCAACGTGGGTTTGCCCCCATGAATTGCCATCACGCATGGCGCTCGCAACTTTGAGCCGCAGACCGTGGCAGCATTGTGGTATTTTCACAAGGGCTGATTTTATTTAGTCTAATAATACTGGCCCCGTTTTGGCACGCGCAAACAAAACGTAATCAAGACGTTCTACAGAAACCACAGCAATCCCTACCCCTGCCTTAAAGATGACGTCGCCCGATTCTGTTTTAATTAGGTCGTTTTTGTTTTTTATTTGTAAATATAAAAAGTTTGTTATTTCTTGCCACGATGGAGGCTGCTGGTGGTGGTGGTGGTGGGGGGGAGCAGTGGTACAATGGTGAGCACATCCCGCTAAGGGCCTGGCTACGGGAGTTTAATTCCTCGCTACGTCGAATGTCACTGTCAAGGAACATCTAACCTGGGCTAGGTGCTCCCCATCCACCAGTCCACACCGATTAGCACGGGGTGAGAGCACGGTGGGCCAACGACCGTGATCGATAGTGTTGGGGAGTGCATTCATCCAGCAGTGGATCGACAAAGGGTAGTACTTTTTTTATTACCGGTTAACACATTGCATGTAGCAACCTGACGTTTGCCTAAACTGAAGAAAACCAATGCTGGGTAGCACTCAAAAAAGATAATCAGATTCCTGCATGGCTAATCATGCACGACTGCGTGTATATATTTTGCAAACCTTGATAATTATTTCAATTAAGCAATGCAATTTGGAACGCCTGAAGTGCATGCTTTGTTTCAAGTGAGAGCCCATTGAGAGTCACCACATCCCTTGAAAGGGAAGACCGTGATGAGTTCAAGCATTTGTGTAAATAGTAGAGGTTTTTTTATCCTTTATTTGAAGTTCACTTGCTTGCTTACGACCGTGCAAATCTTTCGGTCGTTTTTTAACCCACTTCCCGTGATCCAATCGAGCTGACATTTTCCACACAGACTCGTTGTGCGTGACAATGTTCGTGAAATTTTTTTTCCAAAATTTTACACTTTTGAGGACAAAAATATTATATTTAATTACCAATTGCTTAATGCTTGCGCTGCAATCATCTGACCCATAGGTGGCAGCCATCTCAAGCCAGAGGACGAGAGGACTCTCGCCGCCACGCATATAAAGGATTTATAGTGAAAAACTTTGTTTTTACGGGTTATCTTATTCGCGATTTATGCAAGAAACTCGCCGGAAAATGCGGCTAATTTCCAGGTCAGGATTCGGGTCGCGACACCAAAGGCACGACAACGGCCCGAACGTGCGAACCATCACGTCGCAGGATCTTCAAAGCCAATTTCGGGATATTCCCCAAACAGGGAGCCATTACCGCGGGCGTTGAGCGACAAAATCCTCGAAAAATGCGGAGTCCATCAATTCCCACGTGTTTTCCGTCACCCACCTTTTGCTGATTCGATTGTTCGTCGTTCTCAGCTCCCCCGTGATTGGGTGGAAGACTGTCGCTCGACTGAGCTGCGGGAACAGCAACCAATCAGAAGCCGCCCCCAGCAACCCCCCCCTCAACCCACCTCTACCTGACACTCCTCCCTCGCTCCTCTCGCCAGGATGACACCAATCACAAATCGACAACCTCAGCTGCTGCCCTCCTGTCTCGCGTCACTCCCTTGCCTCCCTGCCCGCCTCCCACAAGTGCCCTCTGATTCCAGGCCCACCACTTCATTTCTCAGATACTGATCGGTAAAGTTATTTGTTTCTCTATTTCTCTCCACCGAGATCAAACGGGTTGAGCTTCAGCGGAACGGAGAAGTATTACGCGGTCGTCGAAAAGAAACAAGAGGGATTTTTCAAGTTTGTTACTTGAAAAAATTAATAATTGTTTGAAAAAATAAATTAGACGTTTGAAACGAAAACAACACGACTAAAATGCCACATTGGTGCCGTTTAAAATATTTTAAGTAACACGCAATACATTTGTTTTCTTGAAGAATTAAGATCATTACGTTAATCTGTTGTTATTTTTGGAATTGCTCAGACCTATTAATTACCTGAATAGCCTCGAATTACTGTTTGCAATGTTTTTGTTCCTCGTGGTTTCTTGTTGTGTAATTGCGATCACATTTCCTGTGTTTAATCCCAGGTTTCCCTTGAAAGAGAGACGTATAATCTCAATGGGCTCTCACCCTCCTCATAAACATCAGCCATAACTCTTAAAATAATATAGCTCGTTATGAAAGTGGTGCTAAAGACTGACCGGGAAATCAAGAACATTTGAAAGCACCACGACACCAAGTGATATCATTAACAGGACATCGCCACTAAACCTGCTTTGCTACGTTCAAAGCAAAGCAGAAAAAGCGTGATTAATTTTGGCACGATGTATTAAACGACTACATATCACCTGTCATTAGCATCAAGGGGATTGTGGGAGGCGGGCGAGGCCAGTGATGAATTGCTGTGGAGGGTGGCGGCTGTGAAAAATTTGGTTCGACGGGAAGAGAAGGTGGCGGCCGGGATTGAGGTAGCAAAAGGGGGAATGGGGGGGGGGGGCTTACCGTGGCCTCCAGCTTACCTCTTGCTCACCCGGTATCCGGCTGTCTCTAGCTGCCCACTCAGTGGGTTCCTCACTGTGGCCCTCTTCAGCTGTCCGTCACGGACAGGGCCGAGGAGAGAAGGGCAGCGAGCGGTGGCGGCAAGGAGGGGAAGCGATGGGGAGAGGTGATGCATCAAAGAGGAGCGGGCCATGTCGAAGTGGTGGTGGTGGGGGGGTAAGGAGGGATTGTGACACGGATTGTCAACATGCACACACAGTTAGTACCAGACCTCTCGGTCGTCTGCAGATGAAGAACACTCTATAGACCAGGGTTCGGCAACCTCTTTAAGGACTCTGCCACGTGATCGTTGTTTATAAAGGACCCACCGTCTCGTATTCACAGCCACAGTGCATTGCGGCTTTTCAAATATTGGTTGTTGTTTTTTTTTACGGAATGAAAAAAAATGGCTCTTCATGTTATTTTGGTTGCCGAGCCCTGGTATCGACGATTGCTGACGATGATGAACCCTTTTACACCCAGTTTGGAAAACCGATTTTCCATGCCGATCTGCCAATGTATTGCAATAATCAGATGCACTTTCTGCGGCTTATTATATGACTCCCGGGCATTTAGCAATGTATTAATTCAACTTGATTTGTGAAGCTCACGATCGTCATCATCATCAAGTCAAACATGCATCAAGTTCAACATCTTACAATCAATTATTGACAATGTATGAAAACAGTGTGCAAACTTGTTACCGTTGAATGGATCAGAAACGTGGTCGATGGTGACAAAGAAAATGGAACAATCGCGGAAAGGTTTGCAACGGAGCGTGAGAAGGGGGCATGCTCGTAGGATTATGCCAAGATAGAACGGGGCCCAACGTGGGTCTGGACAAAAAGACAAATCGGAGAGCGTTCATTTTGACTGTCAAGAAAATATAAGTGGGGTTGGGCAGGACACACAACAGCAAACGTTGATGACGGCTGATGGACGAGACTGGTGACAGAATGGCAGCCAAAAGCAGGGGGCGGCTCGTGAGATCAGCTCTCGCGTAGGAGCGAGATGGCTCACGGCACCGCGGGGCCGTGAAGGGGGTGCCAACGGAGTGGGGAGGGCCTTCATCCAGCGACGTAATGACTGATAATGATGACGATTTGCAAATTTCAACTGTAATGTACCTTTAGCATAGCATGACAAAATTAAACAAACGCCTGAAGATATGAGGCACACATCGCAAATGAGATATAAACGACATTGATTCTTGAATCGAATCGGCATGGAATGGGTTAACCAACGACGAGCCCACCGTGGGTTTGCCCATCGAGAGCTGCTGACCTCACGTTCATGATGTTGTGTTCCCGTGCGAGCTTCACCCCAACAGTTTCATTTTGTCCGTTGCCAGATTGTCACGACTGTAGGCACGTGTGTATGTATGTGTGCTAAACTTCTTTAGCACTGTACGTAGCCAACCGTGATAATCGCGAGTGAAACAAAACAGAGGCATTTAAAAATGAGTTGAGTTTAAAATCAATGCAATGTCTCCACGGAAAAAAAGGGTCAATCGTGTTTTTGCCACTCCAATTCCGTAATCCATTTTAACCCGTGATTTATGGAACTCGTTCTCAGAAAAGTATGCAGAATGGGTAACTTGTCAGCCACGAAATGATTAAAGCATCAGCATGAACAACATCTGTATAGGGGGACCTGGCACTAAGTGCATTGGAAACTCCCCCAAGAAGGTTTTTGTAGTGTTGTGGTATTTGTTCATATTTCACTGGATGACAAGACAGTTCCGATAAAAACTGGGGGTTTCCACTTTTAAAAAAATCCACATTTTTACATCATGCGTCAGCAGTGACCAATCACAATCTTGGAGAGAAAAAAAAATCGATGTTATGTTTGAATACATTTAGCCAGTATTTAATATCGATTTAGCCAGTAATTAATATCGATCAAGCCGGTATTTCATGTCAAATGGGACGTTAGACTTTAACCGGCCAGATGGCGCTGTGGTTAGAGTGCTTTACTCACAATCATACGCTTTCAGGTTTGCATCAGGGTGATGTGCCACCTCAGCCCATCATCCTTAAAGGGTCAACAAAGTGAGTACTGCTGTGTGAGCAGTAATCAGTGGCTGCCCTCAGTGGAGCATGGCCCCTGCCGTAAGAATGTGGATCTTACTCCATTGGCTCGGTGTTTTCACTGAAGATGAGCACAGTTCAGAACACACATTTTATATAAAAGAATAAAAAATTAGTGTGGTAAAAATACTTTTGATTGAGATAAATGTCATTTGAAGATGCCCCTGCGACCAATTCACCCAGAATGTACCCAATCTCACCAGATCTCAGACGCGAAGTAGGGTTGAACCTGGACAGTGCTTTAATGGGTGATGCAGCGTGCATAGAACCAGATGTTATAGGCTGCGAAGCTACATGGGGGGCAGCAGACAGCATTGCATTGTTGTACTGTACTACTATGCTGCCATATTTATCCTCCCCACTTGCCCCATCGCACGCTGATCAGCGTAGGGAAGTATGGTCAAATAACCTCCTACGTCATGTGTTGATAAAACAGTTGAACGACGCGTACTTTGTGTCAAAGCGTGCATTTGTCTTTGTACTGCTCACCTTTCGGCGTTCTCTGGTCAAAGACTGGTAAGACACGGCCATAAAGAAGGCTGTCTCTGGTGTAGGCCAATCAGCTTCAAAGACAATGCCAATATTACCAGAGCGTGCCTGTTTGCATGTTTTGCCGCAAGAATGTGTGGTTAATGCAGACTTGACGCCTTTGCAAAGGTATCTATTTCCAGAGAGTGTAAAGCCTATTCTTATTTTTGTTCATCATCTCGATGTACCGTCGGAGGATTTTGGGCTGGTATTGTAATTTTAAGGACACGTGCTGTGTTAATAAAGAATCAAATGATAACTGGCAAGGCCCTCCGTGAAAAAAGGTTGCCACCTACCTGGGTTTGCCCCGTACGTACACCTTAACACCTGTTTTATTGCCAGAAAGGGTACAAACCTATTCGGATTACTAATGTATGTGCACACACATCAATCGGCTTGACCCATCCCCGTTAGCACAAGTCGGGGGGACGTGACACCGCCGCGGGGGGGGCCTCCGCAATCCGCTGCGTGACCGGCGGCAGAGAGACGGCTCACCCGGGGCTTGGCGAGCTCCTTCACGTGGCGGATCTCCTCGTCGGAGACGATGTCGTGGTAGCGGACGATCCGGGGGCGGTCCCACTCGTCCTCCTCCATGAGCGGCGCGAGGACGAGGAGCGGGTGGCGCCGCCCGTCCCAGTAGCGGCACGAGAGGCGTCTCTGCCGGCGCGGGGTCTGCGGTGGGGGAAGGTACGGTCAAACAACTCCCGTGACCAACACGGTGTGGGAGGGGGGGGGGCTCCATCCAACAGTGGATTGGCAAAGGATTGTAAGTTATTATTATTATTACAAACAAGTCACATCTATGTGCTGACCAGAGGTCGCAAACGGGTTTTGATTCCTTACCCGTACCCGTACCCGTACCCGGCCGCACCAGGGTCGCAAATGGGTACGGGTACCCGTTCCCTACCCGTACCCTACCCGAAATGAGTGACAAACGGTTACTCACCAGTGACTCACGGCCTACCCGTACCCATACCCGGCCGCATCAGGGTCGCAAATGGGTACCCGTACCCGTACCTGGCCGGGTACGGGTAGCCGGGTATCGGGAAGGGTACGGGTATCGGGTACCCGGTTGCGACCTCTGGTGCCGACTGAATGTGTGCCAAGTTAACCTGAAATTGGAGCAAATTTAGGAACCGCCGTGTGGCGTGGAAGCTACGGGCAGCGGAGAGCTCCATCAGGAGCAGACGCAGGCATTTGTTGGCAGAAATGCAGTTCTGGGGTGAACGCCCAAGTTTTGCGAGTTTTGTGGATTTACTCTCCAACACACCGGTGGGCTGAAATAGTAACTAACTGGCACGGTTGGTGTACGTGACAAACCTTACTGGCTGTGTCGGGTAGTGGAGGGTTACCACACATTCATACTTACGCAATCTAACCCAAAAACCTTTAATATGAGTAAACAAATGTCGCACTTTCATAACTCCAGATTTTTTTTCCTTCCTAACTCCCTGACTTTGGCAAAGTCACCAAAATGTGTCTTCACCAGACTTTGCCCGCTCTGTTGCCGATTTTACAAGCCGTGTTGCTGTGGACCCGACACCGTGGGCCGACACGGACCTGGGGCGTTGGTGAGCGTTCGTGTCACGTTCTGCCGAGCAATGAAGGAGCGCATTGACATCGTGCAAAGCACTCAGCCGCAAGGCAGCTTCCACTTCTCCCGTCGCCTTTGGGCAAACATCACCACCGCCCCACAGCCTGACACAGCTTGAGACATGAGCCCAGACAGTGTGGTGTTCATAAGTTGTAGAATCAAGACCCCGTGGAGCAACAGTCAAACAACTCAATCCGCGTCGCAAATCCCTGCGGGCGACACTACACAGTGATACATTCCCACAAACTGAGGTGGCTGGGTGGCTCAGACGTCAGAGCGATGACCTGGCACCTCTGAGATCATGGATTCGCAATCCAGACAGCCGCCCTTCATTAAATCAAGCTCACGTGTTTAGCGAGTTGAGGATCTGTGAACATTGCACGAAGAGTGCACCAAGAAAACGTCACTAATAAATTTGGTTCTGCACTAATTCTGGATAAATTTGAGCCCAAAGGAGTCACAATTGCTTTGATAGCTATCATGCCACCAACTCTTTGTAGCAGGGCAGCTAGGAACGTGCTGCCCCCTACTGGATGGCTCAGATGTCACTTGAAGACATCTCAGATATAGTCCTCGATATACTATCCACGTCTGCGGGCAATGAAACCAAAAAATGCTTTCTTCATCTCGGATAATGGATTATCGGTCTCATGACATGACACCAATAGCACGGCCGGGATAAAACTGACAAATATTTAAATCGACAAAATCCCAAACCAATTCACTACTCGCATGCACCCATAAGCAGTGTTCTTCATTGCAAGGCCCGCGGGCCACTTGCGGTCCGTGGTGACCTTTCGTGCGGCCCCTGACAATACACAAATGTGAAAAGAGCCCTTGCAGGTGGCGTGGCGGCCCTCACACTGACGATGTCTTATCGGCGAAAGCGCCCCCCCGCCGCCCACCTCTGAAAACTAGCGAAGGTCACCGGCCTAAAGACAAGAAGCGGACCGATGACTGAGGCCACAGCTGCAACCCTCCGGCACGGGGCGGCGGGGGCCCCTCACGCGAGGCCTCGCGACCCCTACCATGAGGCCGCTGGCGCTGCGGCACAGCAGCTCGTACTCCTCCTTCTCCGAGAAGTAGCCGTCGCCCTTGGGGTGGCCCTCCACGCCGTCGGGGACCGTCGCGTTCTCCTCCTCGTCGTCGTCGTCGTCGGCAACTTCCCCTTCCGTCTCGTCATCCGCGGTCACCTCGTCCGCGGCCGCGGCCTGCGCCATCTCGTACTCGAAGAAGTGCAGGTTGGCCTGCGCTCGTGGGTGGTCGGGGTCTGGGAGAAACGTCACGGCCACCGATGGCAAAACGGCGAGGAATGACACGCAACATCCGGAGAGAACGTACAGCGCCATAAAAGTTGTAATGGGCAAAAAGTGATCACGTATGTTGAGGTGAGCGACGTTTATAATGGCGATGGGAGAGAATTATTGCAAAGTGGAGCAGTGCCCGGACACATGCCAAAATAGTTGCAGCGTTGTGATCTGGCAGCGTGGTGGCTGGACACAGAGTGGATGCGACGTGGGTGCGGTGAAACGGTCAGTCGGGAGATCGTTCTCCTCAACGCGCGAGAGTAATCCCACCTCCTCCAAAATGTCTGTCCAGTGTGTAAGAGTAGGCCAACGTTGCCCTCTGCAGGAGGCCTTTACGCCCAGTACCGGCATGAGAAGGTAATTCGCTGAAATCGTTCCTCATCGAGGTCCACAGTAACGGGACCTGGATGTATTCGGTTCGCGAGTTGCAAATTCGGTTTTCCACCTCTGGGCAACCTCCGGGTAAGCGGCGATGGGAATGTCGCTGCATTTGACCCCAGCAGCTACCGGCTGTGACCTCCCACGGCGCCCGTGCAGCCAGATTAACAGATGCAGGTGCGACACACTCCTCTGTGCCATCCAGTACAGGAGGTTGCTGCACACACAATGTACGGCTGCACTTTCCATGCTGAATATGTGGAGGTGAGCCTATGGGTTGCGGGGTGAGTCTGTGGGTCACTTGGAGAAGTCTATTGGTCGCTGTGTGAATATATGGGAGCCTGTGAGTCTTCTTCTTCTGAGTATGTGGGTAACTGTGTGAGGCTACAGATGTCTGTGTGAGTCTATAGGTCTCTCTGTGAGGCTGTGGGTCTCCTTGTATGAGTCTGTGGGTAACTGTGTGGGTCTATGGGTGTCTGTGTAAGTGTATGGGTTTCTCTGTGAGACTGTGAGTCTCAACATGAATCTGTGGATCTCTGTGTGAGCCTGTGGGTCTCCTTGTGAGTCTGTGGGTAACTGTGTGGGCTGACGAGTATCGTTGTGAGTCTGTGGGTAACTGTGTGGGCCTATGGGTGTCTGTGTGAGTCTATGGGTTTCTTTGTGAGGCTGTGAGTCTCAACATGAATCTGTGGATCTCTGTGTGAGCCTGTGGGTCTCCTTGTGAGTCTGTGGGTAACTGTGTGGGCCTATGGGTGTCTCTGTGAGTCTATGGGTTTCTCTGTGAGGCTGTGAGTCTCAACATGAATCTGTGTGAGCCTGTGGGTCTCGTTGTGAGTCTGTGGGTAACTGTGTGGGCTGACGAGTATCGTTGTGAGTCTGTGGTTAACTGTGTGGGCCTGCGAGTCTCCTTGTGAGTCTGTGGGTAACTGTGTGAGGCTGCTGTGAGTGTCTCCGTGCGA
Source organism: Entosphenus tridentatus (assembly GCA_014621495.2). Lineage (NCBI taxonomy): Eukaryota > Metazoa > Chordata > Hyperoartia > Petromyzontiformes > Petromyzontidae > Entosphenus > Entosphenus tridentatus. The sequence goes on from CM025617.2 coordinate 8,315,893, forward strand.
GTATATGGGTCTCTCGGGAGTCGCCGCGCAAGGGGTTGCGTACCGAGCGCGGCGAGCCTCCGCGTGAGGTTCAGCGCTCTCTGCACGTCGCCGAGCTGGTACACGGAGTAGCTGAGGTAGTCGAGGACGTCCGAAGCTCCCACCGTGCCCTCGTCCCCCACTCCCTCCCGGGCCCCGGCGTCCAGCTGCCTCAGCGCGTGGCTCAGCCAAGGCTCGGCGCGGGCGTAGCGGCCCTCCGAGTAGGCGAGGCGGCCCAGCGAGAAGCAGTCGTCGGCGGAGAGAGCGGAGGCCGAGAGAAGCGGGACGCCTGCGGCAGGAGAGACCGGGATGGGTGGCCGACGATGACTGCAATGACCCACCACAGCGCGGCGATGTCGATAGGATATCGTATAGCACGATGAGACGACATTAATGAGACTGCATGTTAACTCTCTCGCCGTGGTTCAAGTTCAAGTTCATTTATTAGGTATAGCCCTGTGAGCCATTGGGCTCTTGAATCGGGTGCAACCGCAACAAACAAAAAACATGAACAAAAAACATCTTAAAGTGAATATGTGACTAAGTGGTATGCAGGAGGTCGTGTGTTCTATCCCGACCCTGAGCCCTGTATATTTGAAGTTTGCATGGATTTTTCTTCGGGTTCTTCCGGTTTTTCCCTCCACATTTAGAAACGTGCATTTCGAGTATTTGGCTGCTATTCATGTCCACATGATAAGCCACTTCGTTGAGCTATCATTAGTGGCCAGGTTGGTTTTGCAAAAGAGCTGTACAGCTGAGTGGGCCTTACCTGGTAAAATTAAAACATTGTTTCATATAAAAAATTTTGTTTAGTTTAGAATTAAGCAGTAATAGATTACTAAGCAACGTTATCAGAGACTGCAGTCAGACAAATAAAATAAAAGTGAATTGGTTTTTACATGTATATGTAATGAGTGAACCGAGTTAACTCATTGGCTTACCTGATAAGTTTGGTCGTAAGGAAAAATTACACGCCCCTTAGAACAACATTTAAAAACAAGAAATAATCACGAGCGTCGTTGTGGAGGATACCTACAACAAAAGAGATATTTTTTAACAAAAAGAGTAAATCATGGGACCTCCTTTGCCAGTACCAAAATATTATAATAGGTGTTAAGTTGTTAAAACACCAAACTGTTGCCAGAAAAAAGGGGAAAACTCTATTATAATATTTTGGTACTGGCAAAGGAGATCCGATGATGTAGATGCTCAACCCGAGCTCTCATTACTCTGATAGTGCATTGTCTTTGGGCTGTGTACGCCTTTTTCGCGTCCTCTGGTCTAACACCGTTTGAGAAGAGGCTCAAAAGAAAGCTGTCTCTGGTGTGGACCAATCAGTTTCAAGGACAATGCCAACATATTATCAGAGTGTGTTTTGACCACAAGCATTGTGGTTAATGCAGACATGATTCCTTGTAAAAGGTTTCAGTTTGGTGTTTTAACATCTTAACACAGCTGTTTTGTTGCCAGAAAAAATGGGAAAACCCTATTATCAAAAAGAGCAAATCTTACACAACCCTCCGTCGGCCCACAGCCTTCTAGGAGTGCATCATTTCAGCAGCGTCAAGTACAAGCACACACGCAGCGTCTCAATCACAGAGTCCTGCCAGCTTAACAAATCAACGCTTGTGAACTGCCAGGTGCACATACCTGTCAACCCCTTATCAGTGCCCTACCTCATTACAGACCAACTCAGACCTTATAGGTCACCATGTGCCCTTATACATCTCAACGTTCATCCTACAAAGTCCCATCACAAGGGAGAAACACAAACAAATAGACAAAAAAATGTGTCCGTATTGAAACGGCTGTACGCCGTGTAGACCTGGAAACTCAATTTCCCTGTACAAGAATACGGGGTAAACCGTGTGGGTTGACAGGTTTGGGTACCATGGGTAAAGACCATCACAGTCGCCTTTCCTTCTCTGGATTCAGTCTACAACTTTTGGGCAACACTTTGATTCATATATTTTTTATCGGTTTTTAAAAGGATAACGCAACTTTCCACTAAAGTATCATTGTTATTGGATTATATCACTACAAGAGTTGTAGTGCCCTCCCCTTCCCCCCCCCCCAAGTTATGTACGGACAATCACAGCTCATGCATGAACACTTTAAAGCTTAGGTGGGTGTAAAGCGTTATAAAACGCACACAGCCTAGCTAGGCTCTTCCTTCTGATATTAGGAAGCCACTGGAGCTATGGAATTTCCAATCTAGACTGAAAACGAATTTATTTAGAATAGATTTTTGTTTTTAGTTTGTTTTCTTTTCCCCCCCGTGGTTGGCTACGTACGGTGCGCGAAAGAAGTTCAACATACAACGTACACAGGTCGGCATCTGCACAAGCTCTTTGTGTGCTGGGTCTTCGTCTTCTCTGAACAGGAAACATTCCGGTGCCGGGCGCAGCTGCGGTCGGAGCGAGCGACCGGACTCACCGGGCAGTTTCCCCGAGGCCAGCAGCACGGCGTCGAGCGCGTAGGTGTCCTGCAGGCGCAGCAGTGCACGCGCCGCCCCGACGCGGTCCTCCTCACTCGGGAAGAGCGCCCTCTGCTCGGCCAGCCGCGACACGAAGCCTGCACGGCCACGGTGAGGCACGGGGGCACACGGCACGGTCAAGCGCACCGCACAGCACGGTCAAGCGCACAGCACGGTCAACCACATGGCACGTCAACCACACCACATATCACGGTCAACCACACGGTCAGCCAGACCACACAGTCAACCACACTGCACATCAACCACACTGCACGTCAACCACACAGCACGGTCAACCACACTGCACGTCAACCACACTGCACGTCAACCACACTGCA
>CM025617.2:8318734-8363627 GCA_014621495.2 Entosphenus tridentatus
GTCAACCACACTGCACGTCAACCACACTGCACGTCAACCACACTGCACGTCAACCACACTGCACGTCAACCACACAGCACGGTCAACCACACACCACACAGTAGAAGCTCACCACAGCAAGTTCTGGCAGCGCTCTACTGACTGTTACCAAGCCGCCACGATGTGTCACCGTCTCCACACGAGCTCGCTATCACAATTAGAACATCACCGGTGATAATAATATATAAATAATATTTTTTCTTTCCAGGAAATCCTTTCCAGGTCCTGCGTAGAGATGCCGGACTAAGCAAGTCCGTTTTAAGGAGCATTCTGCATAGAGCAGAAAACGGGAGAAAAAAAACTAAAACCCACTCTCCTTGCCCAGGGACATCCTCCGGTACCTTCTGCAGACTCCTGCAGGAAGTTCTCGAGCGCCGCCCAGCGCTGCCCCATGCGCATGGTGTGGTAGGCGTTGATGGGATTTCCCAAGAAGCCCTCGGGGTCCGAAGTGGCGACGTGTGATTCCGCCTCTTTCATTTCCTTCCACCTGCAAGGCACGCGGGACCAACGCTCTGAGGTTTGGCCGCTCACGCCACCGCTCGCAGAAGGGGTCTCCAACAGAACGAGCTCTAGATAGCCGCTCAAGAGGGAGTTTGGCCTACTCTTCCACGCCGGCCACCTCCGATTAGCACGGTGCGAAATAAGTTCAACAAACGTACCCACATTGGAAGATATGGCAGTAGCCGTGTTTTAACGCACCACACGTGACCTGCCGATCGACTGTGCTGCACCCGTTTGAACTGCTGGGTGGATAGAGGCTGGCTGGAGTGGGGATTTAACTCGCACCATTGTTCCTACTGCCTCTCTTTGACAGTGCTGAGGCATCTCATATGCTCTCCCAGTGGTCGTGTAGATTTTTCTCCGGGTCCTCCGGTTTTTCCCTCCACATTGAGAATCAACATCACGCGTTCAGAGCATTTGGCTGATATAAATGTCCACGTGATCAGCCACTTCTCGTTGAGCTATCATTTTGTGGCAAAGTCGCTTCTGAAAAAGAGCTGTATACCTCAGTGGGCTTTACCTGGTAAATTAAAAACTAGTTTAGTTTATCTTTTAGCTATGGGTTAAGAAACAAATGACTAGTTAAATTTCGATTTAAAGCTTTCGTGACTGCAGGGATTAATCTTCTTGGTTCTTTCGGCAAAGTCACCTGAGGACGGCTGCTTGCGTTGTGGCCGAAACGTCGTGAGAATTGTATTTTATTATGTTTTATTTTTATTCTTTTATTATTTTCCTTCTACATGACTTTACCGAAAGAACCAAGAAGAGAAATGACTAGTTTCTAATAATGTTGTCCCTGTTAGGGAATAACCCCTTGCTGCCGCCAGCATCGTCAACTTCAATGCAGAATTTCTAAACCATCTCTCCACCGCCACCTCCCTTCCCCTTTATCCCCCGGCTGTGCGTACATATGTTGAACCTCTTTCGCACCGTACGTACGGTGTGGGGGGATGGACAACAAACTGAACCGCAAAAAAAAAACAGAGAAAGGGACACGTTGGAATACTGTTGGTAACGTGGGTCCGGGGGGAAGAATACATGTATGCGAACTTCTTAGGTTTTTTCGGTAAAGTCACGTAGGTAAAAAATTAAAATTAATAAAAGTTAAATAAAAATAAAATAAAAACCACGACGTTTCTGAAGCAACACAAGCTTCCGTCTTCAGGTGGAACAGTCACAGCACGATAGCTGTATCAAGTGAGAGAAATTATAGGAAAACCGTATTTTTATATATACTGATTGAGGGTGGGAGGAGCCAAGGTAGGCCCTGAATATTATTTCTGTGAAGTTCGGTGCGGCTGAAACACGCGGAAGCTTGTGTTGCTTCCGAAACGTCGTGATTTTATTTTTATTTTACTTTCATGAATTAAAATTTTTTTACCTACGTGACTTTACCGAAAAAACCTTTGAATATGAATCCTTGCAGTCACGAAAGCTTCACATCTAGAATGTATGCGAACGTTTGGGGGGGGTAGGGCGAGTAAAAAACGATGATGAACCCTTCACAAACACGTACCGCTTCACTCTTTGCAGCCGCAGTTCTTGCTCGGCGATGTGCTTTTCGAGCGAGCTGAGCAGCTCTTGCTCCACGTACAGCAGGTCGGTCATGTGCCCTGTACACAGCGAGGCGGAGCTCGTGGTCAAAGTCTCGACGAATCGATTTCAAGGCCAATGCGCATATATCGTCAGTGCATGTTTGCTTGCATGTTTTGCCACAAGTACGTGGGGGTTAATGCAGAATTGATGCCCTGCAATAGGAGTGTCTATTTGGTGGTTTGAACATCTCAACACCTGTTTTATTGCCAGAAAGGGGTTAAGGCTATTCTTATTTTATTCATCACCCTGAAGAACCGTCATCGGAGGATTATCCGCAGGGTTGCGGAGCATTTTGGGCCGGTATCGTAATTTTAAGAACACGTGGTGTGTTTATGAAGAATCGAATGATGGCTGGCAAGGCCCTACGTGAAAGAGGTTGCCACCTGTCTGGGTTTGACCCAAACAAGTGCGCGATTTGGCACGTGTTCAGGTGGCAGGATTTGACAGGAAATGACTGACCGAGGTGGACTGAGAAATAAGTCGAGGTTTATGGGACCTTTTTGCAAGTATCCAAAATGATGAAAGATCAGAGTAGGTTTTACCGTGTTTGCATATTTTGCCACGAGTATTGTGGTTTATGCAAACATGCCTATCAAGAGGTTTTGAATTTGTGTTTGAACCTCTTAACGCCTGTTTTATTGCCAGAAAGGGTAAAACCTATTCTTAAGTCTACCTTTCTTCTACAGTGAAAAAGGTGCCAACCCTAGACACCACGTGTGGAGAAACTGTTGAACGTGTGAAAAGCAGTCATGATGAGCAGTCCCCAGGAAATCGACTCAAATGCCTTCTTCACTGGAATCGGGTTATCCCCATAGCACAATGCACGCAAATTGGGTGATAAAGTACCCTCATTGCATGCAACAGGTATGGGTCACGTAGGGGACGTGGGTTAAAACGTAATGGAAGAAGTGTTTGAAATAATCGCAACCGAGATGCCGGCGAACACCTGGGACACCCGAATCCCTGTAACGACGAGCGTCGCCAAAGCACCGGCGGACACGTGGAGGTTTGTAGGAAAGAAGCGTGCAAGATGGCATGTTGATACTGCCCAGGAAGCGTGTGTGTGCGTGTTAGCGTGTGGAGGTTTTTGTGGGGAGCGGTAGTGTAGTGGTTAGCGCTACGCTGCGCTACCAAGCCGGTTGACCCGAGTTCGATTCCCGCTCACGGCCAACAGCCAGTGACGATTATCTGAATCGCTTCTGGGCCTCCCCTAGGTCGACTCAGCCTCAAATTAGTACCTGGTGCGGTTTGTAAACATCGCAACTGGGGAGACAAAGACGGCCCGGCGTGGTGTTGGCCACCCACCCCCTCGTGTGCCGTGCCGGCCTTCATAGGTGCTCGCTAACAGCACTTGCCCCAACAGTCTGTTCAGGCTATAGGGGGGATCTTTTGTCTTTGGAGGTTTGGAGGAAAGACACGTGTAAGATGGCATGTTGACACCGTCCAGTAAGCGTGTGCGTGCGTGTAGTTTTACTGAACCAACACAAAAACGGCTGCTTAATTACAAATCCTAAAAGACATACTATGCCTCGTTGGGACACCCTGTATATTTAGTTGGACAATTTATCGAGGCTCGAGCTTACGAGCACAATTTGTTTCCGCAACGTAAGTGCCAGCGGGCTAACGCGCTGTTCCTCGCTCCCGAGTTTTCGACTGCTTATTCGCCCCCCCCGACCCCGCGGGGTCTCGGGCAGATCACAACGCACACAACGCTTTGCCGCGGGGAGTTTTGACGTTTTGATTATTCTGAATAAGTTAAGTAATACACATCCACCACATACAAAATGTAGGGATGCTGCCATGCATTTTTCGCATGAAGTGCATTCTGCGCCAAGCACGCGCGGCGACGATGGACAATTCGGTGATGCCGAACAACGGTGAGAGGGCCCCCCCCCCCCCCGGCCCTCTCGCTTGTTCAATCGAAATCACCATCTTTAAAATCGAATGCGTGTCGGAGGTTACAGCGGCTTGTATGTATGTATGTTGCACTTGTTTTGCACCGTACAGAGCCAATCGTGCTAAACGGAGGTGTGGGCGAAGGACAACAAACTAAACACAAGAAGCAGTTCGAAAGAGATGAGTTTTCAATCTAGATTTAAAAGTGCATCGCTCCCAATGGCTTCCTAATATCAGAAGGAAGAGTGTTCCAGACAGCCGCAGAAGCGTATCTGAAAATGCCCGATGCAGTGACCATCTTTGTTCAATGGTAAAGCAAAAGCCGCTGCTGCTAGGATAACCGGAGCCTGTGTCATGGTTTATGCTACTTGACAAACGAGATCAGCGAGGTATTGCGGTTAATTTGCGGCGAGCACTTTGTGTGTAATGAGTGCGACCTTTTAAGGTCTGAAGGGCGACGCAAGGGCGGGCGCTAGAGGAAGCAGCGGCGTGCCGTGGACGCGGGGTCAGGCAAGCGGTTTATCTCCGTCTCAAGTTTTACGGGCAACAAACAGAATCAGAACCTTTATTTATCCTGGGGAAATGGGATGAGCTATGAAGATCTTTTTCACAGATGTCCAGTAGGGACGGGTCAGAAAGTTACAACAACAACAAACAAACCCACGCAGCCTCCTGGGAGAACAGGGTTTGGAGATGGCCCAGCAGCAACCACTGCTGCATTAAACATGGCGGCCTACAGCTGCTGGTGGTTGCCAGGGGGCTCAGGGGTCAGAGTGCTGGGGCTGGAACCGCTGAGATTTTTCGGTCCGAATCTGGGCAGGCACCCACGATAATAAACCGGGTTGCCACGTGTAGGGAGTTGATGGCCTCAGTGTAGTCACTAATGACTGCACACACAGGAGTGGAAGATGGCAGCCTTCATAAGGCCGCACTTTTGTCAAGTGAGAAATCGCGACGAATGCCATCAACGCGGTGACCGAATCATCAATCGTCAATCTCCCGGTCTACAGAGCAACAACACAAGCCACGCGGAATTGCAGTTATATCACGGGACCTTTTGGCAGTATGAAAGTATGAAAAAATAAGAATAGATACTTTTTGGTTCTTTCGGTAAAGTCACGTAGGTAGAAAAATATAATAGATCACGGCGTTTTCGATCGCAACAACAAGCAACCGTCATCAGGTGTGAAACAAACACAGCAGGACTGCTCCGACGTAGGAGTTCCTATGTCAGCAGTCCTCCTGCTGTGTTTGACTTTACCGAAAGAACCAAAGAGTATGGATTCCTGCAGTCACGAAAGCCTCAAATCAAGATTGAAATAAGAAGAGGTTTTACCCTTTCTGGCAATAAAACAGGAGGTGTTAAGATGTTCAAACAACAAATAGAAACCTTTTTGCAAGGAATCAAGTCTGCATTAACCACACACAGGACTTGTGGTGGACATGCAAACAAACATGGTCTGATAATATTTTCATTGTCTTTGCAACTGATTGGCCTACACCAGAGACAGCCTTATGTATGGCCTAGTCTCACCAGTGTCAGACTAGAGAAAGCCAAAAGGCAAACAGTACAAAGACCATGCACATATCAGAGCTTATAGCTCGGGGTGAGCAGCCATATCATGGGACTTTTTGGCAATATCAAAGTATGAGAAAAAAGGAATCGGTTTTATCCATGTTTGGAAATAACACAGGCAGTGGTTACAGGATATTACAAGAGTAAAAAAACTTCAATTATTTACATAATGTACTGCGAACACAATACAAATGGAAAACAGCGTTAAAAAAACATCCTGTCACAGACGTGTGTGTGTGTGTACAGCCTCGGACGTCACGGACCTCGGTCACCCTTTCGCAATTGTGGCCGAGGTGCATCCTGCAAGCGTGGCCTGAACACGCGTGGCGAGAAAATGTGAAGTGGGCACACCAAGGCCGGATCTCACCGATGGACGTGAACACCTCGGCCGTGCCGTGCTGCATCACCAACGCGGCCAACAGAAGCCATTTGAGGAGGGTGCCGTTGGCCGTCATGATGGGGCCCAACCCCTGTCCCGCGTAGGAAACAGTGCGAGCGACACACTCCGATTAGCTCATTTTCAAATCGTCGCGGGCCACCACCGCAGCCGTTATCACCGTCATTGGAGTCACCATCTGCACCTCCGATTAGCACGTGTGGCTACATACGGAGCAAAAGAAGTTCAACATACATATATTGTCTAGCCACTGCTGATGCCATCCCTCACAGTCCCAGTGCTGCTAACCATCACCATCATCATCATCGCTGTCATCATCAAAAGGTCAAAGTGTGGGAAATGTCAGAATTTTCACGACTACGGTCTCCTTGCTGCGGTGTGATTGTCTCCGTTTTTAAACGAAAGGCTGGAACGCCCCACCGCGTTGTCACGAGGTCTACCTGCCCAAACCAGCTCGGGGTGACATTCACCTTGATTGGTGGCCTCGTGGAAATTCGACTTTGCTTTGGTGGAGACCACAGCCCTGGGGGACGGGCGTCTACATAGAAACGCAGCGGTAATGTTGGCTGAAATTGCATTGACACTCTCGCGCTGCGAACGCAATTCATTAGGAATGACACAGTTACAAGGATCGTCCAAATGCAATTTGCCCCACCCTGGTCGACAAATCCCTTCATGGTCTTGCCCCACCGTATCTTGCCACGCTTGTATCTTCCTGCGTCGCCTTCTCGCCCTCTACGTTCTCTTCTCAATCTTTGTCTCCTTGTGCCCAATCCACGCTGTCGCTCTTTCTCTCTTCTTGCCCCTCTTCGCCGGAACAAACTTTTTCGATTTAAAGCTTTCGTGACTGCAGGGATTCATCTTCTTGGTTCTTTCGGTAAAGTCACGTAGAATGGAAATAATAAAATATTTCATTATGTTTTATTTTTATTATTTTATTATTTCCATTCTACGTGACTTTACCGAAAGAACCAAGAAGATGGAACAAACTTCCCCTCCACATTAAACAGTCACCTTCGCTCACGGGTTTCCGCTCCACACTCAAAACTCACTTCTTTTCCCCAGAGCATTGCACGACCTCTTAATCTCTCTCTCATAACCGCCACCGTTACTTTTCCCTCCTCATATTCTCATTACACGGATTTCAATCATTAACCCCATTAATTAAATCCATTCATCGTCATTTACTGCCATAATTTTCGCTTTCACCGAATTCGCACATCACAGATTTGCCCCAATTGCTCCCTCTCATCTATTTCATTCAGCTCATCTCCACCATTGTTAAGTCTGTGTAAAGTGCCTCGAATAAGGCGCTAGATAAATTATTTTTACGCAACATAAGATGACCAGTCTCTCCCATAGGACAACCACTGTTGACTTCCTGCAGAGCGGTACTTATTTTATCGCCCCCCCCCCCCCAGAAGGATGATGATTGGGCCGAGCCAATCTCAGACCAAGATTTGTGCTCAAGACCCTTGAGAATGGCAAGGCGGGCACCCGTTCAAAGCGGAATCCTCGTGCAGGCGTTTGTCATTGCGATCACGTGCTGCTCACGGCTGGCGCTTGGCAATTTCCACTATATGCGTTGAACTTCCATTGGAACCTCATTTGCCAGTAAAAAAAATATGATAATGGTTTTTTTACCCTTCTGTCTGGCAACCGTGCTGATCGGAGATGCGGGGGGAAGGACAACAAACTAGGGCTCTCTGTGTGAGTCTATGGGTCTCTGTCTGAGTCTATGTACGTTTGTTGAACTACGTTCGCACCGTACGTGTCGCTAAACCCACCACCACCCGACACAGCATACCAGTGTGTTGGAGAGTAAACCCAAAACATCTACAATTTTAGATGGGTTTACTCTCCAACACACCGGTGTGCTGAACTAGTAATGAATTGGCATGTTTTGTTTACGTGACAAACCTTACTAATTGGCTGTGTCGGGTGGTGGCAGGTTTAACGACACATTTATATTTACGCGATCTCACACAAAAAACTCTATTATGGACAATATTGGTCACGAAAACCGACTACGTGTAAAACTGACCTTGAGAAGCCAGTCAAGTTCCATCACCTCCTGCAAGCGATGTGATGATGCCCTACCAAAAGCGCCTTTTCAGTTCGCCCAACGCTGACTTTAACGTATCAACGGCAAGAGACGGACTTCGTCATCTTCATTACTGAGTTGGTGGATCACACAAATATGGAAACTCCCTCGCTGCCCGTGGCTTTGGAGATCACTGTCTCCTGGCGCACAGCCAGGGTGTGATGGCAACACAGCAAGCGGGTTAACATCCATCCGCACGGTGATCGAGTGTCCCCTCTGCGCCTCCCAAGCGTGGGTTTTCTCCAGGCACTCCAGTTTCTCACCGCATATATCAACACTAAATTAACCCTGTCCCATCCCGAGACGTGTGCAAGTTGCAGGGATGGTGTCCCGTTCACCGGCCCAATCTCGGAACGCGCGAGCGGTTCGGCGTTGATTTTATTTAGAGGGGCGTCGCGCCGATGTTTTTCAAAGACGTGGTGCTGCGCTCATCGCAGCGAACCAAGCAACACGACCGCACGTGACAATCGCTGGCGCCAAACTGTGCCACATGCCTTGCCGCGTGGCCTTGTATCGACGACGTACACGTACGTCATCGGAATGGGAAAGGGTTACTAGAGATGGCCAAATATCCCAATGCAGGACCACAGAGTTTGGTCAATTGTTGGCACCGGTGCTGGCAGCCTTCCCTGCTTGTGGTTTGCAGATGCCTCGATGTGAAAATAATATGAATACATACAATCATATTTAAACAATAGCATAAATAAAACGTCACTTTTTCCTGATAAAAAAAAAGTCACGTGTATTTTATTCATGGGTCCCTCTAAAAGTTTTTCGACCCTGCACAAATGTCCCATTTACCCCCCCCCACCCCGACCCAATCGGGCCTTGCCAGGACAGCTGCCTTTTCAAACGAGCAGCAGACAACCACCCTCCTCCAAGGGTGGCACAGTCGGGTTTTTTACAATCGGGTTTCATTGTCTTTTTATATTAAACCCGATCATCTGAGATTGGGAGAAATCCGGTTTAATTGGTTCTAATTGCAGAACCGCACTTCGCCAACTTCTCAACGATGGGCTTCATCCATTCCAAGCTCAGGAACTCACTGGCGCCCACGATTGTGGAGGAGAAGCTCGTGTTCATCAAGACCAACCTGCCCGCCGCATTCTACGACTACCCCGTGCCCGACGGCCCCGAGTACGATAGCAGCACCGACGAGGAAGCAGCCTAAGCCTTGGATCAGAGTTTCGTATTCATTAAACCAGGTTTTAATTCCCCGAAATCGGGTTTAATTGTATTAAAGAAAAAACCCGATGCCTGCCACTGGAAAAATCGGGTTTTTTCCACCCATGCCCTCCCCCCACTCCACCTTCTCACTTCTCCCCTTCCACATTCCTCCAGCTCTGTGAACCCAGAACTAAACGAAACCCCCGGGGCCTCCCTCCGACCTCCTCCTCGATTCACGACGACGACGACGGCAGCGGTGTCACACGCCTCTCCACAAGCCCAAGGCCACATTCCTTCCGTGGCGTATTTCTCTGTCTCCACCGCGGAACGTGAACGGGCAGGTGAGGGGGAGCTGAGGGGAGCAGCTCGCAGGAGAGAGTTGAGATGGCGGGCAGGTCACAGAGCGCTCATTGAGAGGTCGAGGCACGGAACTGATCGAGACGTACCACCAACAACAACAACAACCGCCATTCGCCATTAAGTGGCGGTGACGTCACCACGACGCTTGTGCCAGGCTATGTGCACGTTGAGGCCACGTGAAGTGTCGAACGCCCGCTGGCAGGAGGTCACGGGGCAAACCCAAGTGCCATGGGTCGACTGACTGAGATGACCGAGATGAGTGGCTGATGCACCTCCTGTGCTAACTTGCTGTGCTTTAGCCACCCGTCGCTCCGATCGTTGTTGTGAGCGTCGCTCCTCCCCCCTCCGTTGTTGTTGGAGGGCGACTGCCTCCAACTGCCCAGTAGCGTCCTTCACGAGCCTCCTCCACAGAGGCCGATCTTGACACCGCTGGTACCAGTCATCGACGTACCACCACTACCACCACCACAAGCAGACGGAGCGACGGAATCAGTCAACATGCAGGTAGCTCGAAGTGGACTGTTACATCGCAGCATCACGAGAGGTGGCCGGGGCAACTTCGGGAGGACTCCATCCAGTCGTGGTTCTTGCCATGGCTGACGACGATGAGTAATGACAAGTTAAAGCCCCTTTTGTCGATCCGCTGCTGGATGAAAGCCTCCGCAACCCACGCCCTGCCAGCAATGGAAGTTGCTTGATCACGTGTGGGTTGGTGGCTGGAATCGAACTCGGGTCGATGGTTTCATAGTGCAGGGCATTAACGACGTAATGTTTCAATACATTTTGATCGTTTACCCAAGAAAGTCTCGCGAAGTTTCAAGATTAAAGATGAGCCTGCATTGGGATGTTTAATGAGTGTGAGCATGCTAATAGGGTTTTTCCCCTTTTTTCTGGCAACAAAACTGACACCTTTTGCAAGGAATCATGCTTACATTAACCACAATACTTGCAGTCAAATGCAAACAAAAAAACAATACTGCAAGTATTGTGGTTAATGTAAGCATGATTCCTTGCAAAAGGTGTCAGTTTTTTTGCCAGAAAAAAGGGGAAAAACCCTATTAGTATATTTTTGTACTGGCAAAGGAGGTCCCATGATGAGTGTGAGCATGTGTTGTTTTACGTGGGAGGAAACACGAGCGCACGGAGACAACTCAAGGTTTATACCAGTGACTAACACTCGAGGAATGCACACGTGGGTCCGTGAACCCGCTGGGTGAATGTACTGCCATCTCCCCGAGCCTCAAAGCCCCAGCAGACTTGGAAATCTCGACAATAATCGACACGATCCACCGCCTCCTTGCCTCCCAACTGCTGCCGTCTTGGCGGACGTGCTGCGCCACGTCCAGCCACGTCAAAGAGTCGGGTTTCTCGCTGCGTAAAAGTCGCACGAGAGATGCCTCCGAATATTTTAAGAGTCAGAATATTTCAATTTCGATTGAAAGCTTTCGTGACTGCAGGGATTCATCTTCTTGGTTCTTTCGGTAAAGTCACGTAGAAGGGAAATAATACAATAATACAAATAAAACATAATCAAATACAATTCTCACAAGGGAATTGTATTTTATTATGTTTAATTTTTATTGTGAGAATTGTGTTTTATTATGGTTTATTTTTGTTATTTTATTATTTCCCTTCTACGTGACTTTACCGAAAGAACCAAGAATCAGAATATTTATTTACACTGGAGGAAGCCGATAAACTGCGAAGATTTGTTTGCACCGATGCCCAATTGGAGCTGCACTCACGATGGAATTCTACATTTCTACGGCGGGGCCAAATACTGTTTTCAGTTTTCAGTTTCATTTATTTGGTATAGCCCTGTGAGCCATTCGGCTCTTGAATCGGGTACAACCGCAACAAACAAAAAAACTAAAACATGAACAAGAAAACATCTTAAAGTGAATTTCGATTTAAAGCTTTCGTGACTGCAGGGATTCATCTTCTTGGTTCTTTCGGTAAAGTCACGTAGAAGGGAAATAATAAAATAATAAAAATATAACAGACAGACCTGCTCTCCACCTGAGGACGGCTGCTTGCGTTGTGGCCGAAACGTCGTGAGAATAATTTTATTGTTTTATTTTTATTATCTTATTATTTACATTCTAAGTGACTTTACCGAAAGAACCAAGAATATCTTAAAGTGACTATGCACAAACAGAAAAATCCATGAAAAACAGCTAAATCTTCCAGAAAAAGCACCGTACACCAACGCTGTGTGCAAAAATCCCAGTCGGTTGGTGACTTACACCAATGTAACTGTGTAGAACTGCACAAGCAGTGGATGCAATAAATCGCTGTCTCCATCGATGTGACGTCTCCATCACACTGCCCACTTCCTTGCATCACGTCTGTCGCGACATTCGCGTGAAATGATCACGTCACTGACATTAATGCGCAGATGCTTTGCAAATAAATATAAATATATTTATTGGCAAAGTTAGCAATTTGATACCAGTCTCATACTCGCTGTGTATGTCGGAGAAGCGGTGGTGTTGTTTTTTTGTTGATGAAACCCGATCTAAGAGCTTATTGGCTCACAGGGTAATTCAAAATAAACTGAAACTGAGGAATACACTTTTTATTCACTGCTGAGCAGCATTCCACGAGCACATATGTTGGCAAACGATTCGCATGGTTGGCTACGTACGGTGTCAAAGAATTTCACCGTACAGTAAGTACATCGGTGATTCACGATCACCTGGATAAACTAGATAAACGCCGACATTGGCAAGAGTGCTTCGCGATTTAGTGCGAAAATGCCAAACACATTATGGCACGTGTAAAAAAAAATAACTCCTCGTGAAAGTCGTTTTTTCATGACGGTGAAAATTTCCGACCATGATGTCATGGTTATTGACAAGTACAATGCACTGCATATTCTGGCGTGATGTCAATTCCAGGCCACGATGCACATGGCCTGGATTTGAACCGAGGTTGCCAATTATCAGTGGCAACTGTTAATTTCTTGCTGTAGTTGTCCCACCTGATGACGACTGCTTGTGTTGCGATCGAAACGTCGTGATTTGTTTTATTTGATTTCCAACTACGTGACTTTACCGCAAGAAGCAAAGAGTATGGATTCCTGCAGTCACGAAAGCTTCAAATCAAGATTGGTATTTGAACCTCGCTTCACCCTCCCATATATCAACTGTAGCGAGCTAACGAGAGCACCGGGGCTGGTACGGTGCACGTGGCTGTAGACTCACACCTGACCACATTTGTCTCCCCAGAACGAACGATCGCACATTGCAATTATTTAAGGCCAAGAGCAAACAAATTTTTACTCTGCGGCCGGAATAAAAACTTCGGTCTCCGAGTTCATATGTAGTGACATAAATGGTGTCGTCACGAGAGTGTTCGCGCCAGCTGCTGTTACAGGAGTACAGCTGTGCGTCTGGAGCCTCCGTCTAGCACCATAGTGGTGACGGCATGTCAGCCAGCCCTAGGTGGCTTGGTCCTGGTGGTGGCCTGAGTGATCCCGGGAGGACGCGTGATGCTGGGCCGAGATCCTCCACGAAAGGTCTAGAAGGGGGCGAGGCCACGCCCAGGAGCATCAAGGGGCAGTCCCGAGACAGAGCTTGGCTTACATCTTGAATTCCTGCCTCACTTGATACAGCAAATCTGGCTGTGACGGTCTCACCTGATGACGGCGACTTGTGTTGCCTCCGAAACGTCGTGATTTTTATTTTATTTTTTATTAATTTTAATTGCATTTTTTACCCACGTGACTTTACCGAAAGAACTAAGAGTAAGAGTTTGGCTCGTCTGTGGAATCAAGCCTGGGTCCCGCGTCTCGTCGTCTCTGGGTCTTCACATAGTTAGCCACATCACCTGCTACAGAACCCGAGTTACGTTCACTGTTACCTGCTAGGGAAGTTGTTCAGAAAAAGTGTTGCCTCCCAGTCCAGAGTGTGTGCCTCCGTGTTGGTGAACAACACTATACATAGATGAGTGGGTTAACCACCGCACGATCAGACACACACACGCACGCACATCTGGTCACATGGTATAACCTCTCGCTTGGAATAATTGTCAAAAAAAATCACCAAACTCTTGACAGACGAGAACGTGCCAGATATGGAAATGTACGTTTAATGTCAAAGTAAGGGAGGGGGGTGAGACGGAAGAATGTGGATGAACGGGATATGAGAACGGTCGATGTGCCGCAAGAAAGGGGCACGGAAGAGAATTACGCGGATGAAGAGAATCCAAACAACCAACCCGATGCAACAATGGGTCGTTTTTTTTTCGGGCTTTGAAGACGGACGATGGAAATTGAAGTTCACCCTCGAAGTGAGAAAACGGCCAGCGAGGCGGAAAAAAAATTGCCACGTCGCATCGCCCTCCGACGCCCCCCCCTCCACCTACTGAAAGAAGCAAGCCCACGCCACTGCTCTATAGCGCACGTAGCTCAAAGCCCCCCCTCCCTCCCTTGGGCCGGCAAACTTTGCCATATGTGAGCCAAAGCCAATGTACAGGACCCCTTCCAATTTCTCGAGAAAAATCCAGACGTAGCCGCTCGGTGAACGGCAGCCGTGACATTTAGAGCCCTTAAAGAGGCACTGTGAGCACGAATGGCCTTTTGTGGAGTGTTTATTTGCACGCCATTCTGTGGAAGGAGATGCTGCAGGGGTCGTTAACGGTTACAACACCGGACTTGCAGTTTGAGCGGCCGCCAGTTTGATCGCTGCAGATGAAACAATGGGGCAGGGTTCTTAAATGCCCCCCCCCAACCCCCCACAGCCTCTGTCCACCCAGCAGTATGCACAGGCTCAAGAAATATTTTTCTGATCTTGCTATGAATAAACTTTAGTGCAAACGTGTCACACTGTCTGACTCCCCCTTAAATATTTTGCTACTTTTTCCAACGATCTTCGTGTGGCTGTTCCATTTTCTGAGTCACGCGGCAAATTTATCCTATTATCCGCGATTGTCTGCAATTTTTATATATACAAGGTGCTTCAAAAATGTTCTAACACTTATATGGAATTTGAAGCTTTCGTGACTGCAGGAATCCATACTTTTTGGTTCTTTTGGTATTTTATTTTTATACCTACGTGACTTTACCGAAAGAACCAAAGAGTATACTTTTTGGGACTTTCGTTTTTAATGGCAAAATAACTGCTAATACACACTGTAACGTGATAACAAATGTGATGTTAATAGCTTCAAAAAGTCAAAGAGTCTCCACTTGTTCGCCATCATTATCAACGCGTGCCTGGAATCTTCTCCAGGTGGTCTCCAGAGCCCAGAGGCACATTTCTCGTGGTGTTGTTGCAAATTCTCACAAGTGTTAAAACAATTTTAAAGCATCCTGCAAATTCTCAGAAGTGTGAACATTTTTTGAATCACCCTGTATATTTATGAGCATTTGGATGATGGCATCATTTTCTACCGAGTCAAGTGCTCTTTTGTAAATCTACAAAAGTCTAGGCACATTGATAATTAACAATTATTAGACTTTACCAGAATACGATTAACATTTGTATTTTCTAACCCCGCCTGGGCCTTTCTCTAATTGTTCCCAATAATCTCAATGAAACAAAACTATGATATGAGCATAAGAAGATAATGGGGTCTATCGTTCTTAAAGACAGTTTTACAACCATTTTTGATACTAAGAATGATTGAGGCATTAATCTATGATTGTGGTATTTATTTTTGAGTAAATATTTTGTCTGTCCCAGGTACCATACACATAATTTCGTGCCAACAATTGTTTACAACTCTTTGATGATGTCCATAGTTATACCATCTGATCCAGGAGATGTCCCCTTGATCGTACTGCTAAGGGCAGAGTTTACTTCTTCAGATGTGACATGGACAATCTTCTTCTGAGAGATGACCTGCATGCTGAGCTCAAGGCATTTCCATAGAGATCTGCATAAGTATATATACTGTTATTGGACATACGCAATGAAAGAAAAACATGTAAAGTATTACAAAAATTGTATTCATTAGAAACAGAAGACCTCAAACCACATGGTGGGCTAATGTTGGAACAGATCTTGGAGATCGCGTGCCTACTGTGCACCAGTTTGTGGTTTCTGGCAGTCGAAAATGTTGGTGCGGTGTGGTGGCATCCACGGATATGGCCACGATATCTTGATATTACGAAGTTGTATGAAAGTGGTCGAGTCCACTCCCTACACTCCCTGGCCCCCGAGTCCCACCATTTGCCTGTGGGGGTGGGGGGGGGTCTTACACCAAAACTATCCACCAACATTGCCTAACTGTTATCCACCCACGCCAAGGGAGACACATAAGGCTACACTTTCAGGCCACGGCAATGGTGTTAAGTGTTTTCATGAGAATAATTATGGCTGTGTCGTGACGGTGGAGCACATTGTGGTTGGGACCACATGGCCTTTGAAGTTTCTATACGTCCACCAATGGGGTGGGGACATACACAACTGTGCCGGCACACAACACCGCAGCACCAACACAAAACCGATACCACATCTTGTCTGCACACGCTAGGCAATGGTCCACATGCAACCAAAAAAAAGTTCCCATAAATTACAGAAGTAAAAACGTGGTCTGTGCTACATTTGTATAGTGCTAAGTAGAAAAGGGACAGATCTACATTTCAGCTATGTGAGACTCTACACCTCAGCTGTGTCTGTAGACACTGTAAACACAGCCCATCTCTATTGGAGGCCTTGGGCCAATTGTGTCAATTGCACTTTTATATAGCAGGGGCCAGTCCTTTCAGTGCAACCACCGTTGCCTTCCAATATAGGTGGTGCTGACTCTCCACGGAATGTTCATTCGTCCAGTGGGATGATACAAACAATATAATTTTGATTCATATAAGTGCCTAAATACAACTGCATCTCAAGATGTTCTACAAAAGCAGTGCAGCTTGCATTTCATGTGGACGGTTACTACATTCTACCAAATAAACAGTCATAGGCAGAAGATACAAGTTCTTTATCCTGGACTTGAACAGGGGCAGGGAGTCAACAGCACAGATTGCTGGAGAGAAAGTTCCACGAGAGGTGCCTAATAAGTGCAAATCATCATAACATTGGGTGGGCAGCAAAGGAGAAGGAGCGACCTCCCACAAAGTGGAGGTTGACTGGCAGTTTTGACGTAAATATTTGCTATTGCTGTATGTGCTATGAAGAAGGACCGTTGCTTGAAACGTCACCCATTGTAATTTTTTCATTCAAGGCCACAGTGTTATTGACCAATGTGTTCAGTTTTATTATGTGGGCTTGTGCGCCACTGCCAGCGGCCAATATCGCCAAAAAATGCGTCTGTTACTCTGTCTGCCAGACCGTTGTGGGGACGGGCGTTGGGGCTGAGGGAGTCTCGGCCCTCTGAGTGTATGTGATGACCTGCACGTCCACACTTGCCCACTGCAACTTCAAAGCCCATGGCCCAAGTTCTCTGCGTACCAGACCTAATTGTAACTTGAAAACGTCACCGCCGGATAAAAACGGTGATCTTGAAGAACACGTGCAACTTCTTACGCGGTTTTAAAAAAATGGCAGCAAAGGTGTAGTATTTGCTGATGTTACTGTAAGTGTACGTTTCCACTGCTGGATAAAAAAAAGCTCCAAATGTTGTCACAATCACACATGAGCCACATTTGGAATTCATAGATCATGTGCCCCTCTAGAAGGCATTTTGGCCTACTCTTCCACGCTGTGCAGACGTCTTGGAAGATGTGAGCCACCCGCGTTTTAACCCACCACATGGGATCTACCAATAAACTAACTTTGGTGGACCCAATTATAACTCTTGGTTGAACAGAAGTGGGAGATTTATTTTACAAATTGCTCATGAAATATTTGCTGAGCCTTCCAAAAAAACTTTTTCAGGCTGGTCCCAGCTGTTTTGGATGTCCTAATGGGCTAAATTCCTCTTCATATTTTGCACGACCACAAAAAATCCACATTGCCCTAACTGAAAGAGGACTTGTGGAAATTATGCGAATGCCCCTATAACCAATAAACAGAGAAGACAAGACTTTTCGCTGTGTATCTGGGGCATTCCATCCCACAAGATCTCAAAGAAACACACACACACATGCCCAAATAGCCCCGACTCAATGCCCTCATTCAATTGGCAGAATGTTGTTCATTTCCCAACACCCAACAAGGTATTAATGTTACATTGATCGCACATAGGTGGCATATATATAATCGTCAGCCATGATCAATCCACTGCTGAATGAATGCATACCCAAAGCTGTCGATTTCCATCACAGGAGTTGATTTCACGGCAATATCTCTCCGATGGATGTTCTCACGTGCACGTTTCCCCTCCATTGGCTGCAACTCCGTTGTTAGTCTCGACCACTGGCCATATTCATCCCTTCTTTGCAACATACTGTAATAATGTTGATAATGTACATACTTCACCACGCTGGTCATGGTTCGGGATGAAGGGGGGGGGGGGGACCGCCAGGACCGGTTTCAGATATCACTCGCCACTGGTGAATCGAACTCATCAATGTGCCGGGTATCACAGTGCGCTAACCACTGCACCACCACTCCCCCTATAAGTTACTTGAACTACACATTACACTTCTGAAGATAAACAAAAACATGTTGAGCACGTATGTATGTTGAACTTCTTTTGTACCGTACGTGGCCAACCGTGCTTAATCGGATGTGCGGATTGTCTATGTTTTATGTGCAGTATGTGTATATATACGGTGTAGTGTGTATGTATGCACATTGTGTATAACTGTATTGTTTATGTATATTTTATATATGTGCATATATTGTGTATATAGTATATGTGTAGTGTATGTACACACACTGTGTATGTCTGATTTGTGTTGTGTATAATAATTGTGCAGTGTGTGCACACACTTTGTGTATATATCGTGTGTACTGTATCACAATTGTGCGCAGTATACGTACAATCATTGCATAGACATTGTTTTTGAATGTGCAGTGTAGGCGTGTAGACACTTTGTGTATTATAATTGTGTGTGTAGTACCCGTACAACACACTGTGTATAAATGTATGTTTGTGTATGTGCTGCATGTGTGTGTGTAATTTAGACTGTGTATAATAATCATGCCCACGTGTTCACAAGTGCACTGCTCTGCGGGATCAACAGAATATTCTAGAGAGTTGCTGCCCTCCAGTGAACACTGCCAGTCGGCTCCGTCTTGCCAAGCGTAGCAAACTACCCAGCACACACACACAGCACCGTATCGCTCCAACACAGCACACCAACTCGTGCTGTATTACCCCATTACACAGCTGATGCGTTACATAACCGTACTCTGTGCAGTACACAACTTATACGTTGTATTCGTACAGCGCAGCATTGGCAGGGCATGTTTACAGAACGTAACTATTGTTAATCATCTTCTTGGTTCTTTCGGTAAAGTCACGTAGAAGGGAAATAATAAAATAATATAAATAAAACATAATAAAATAATTCTCACGACGTTTCGGCCACAACGCAAGCAGCCATCCTCAGGTGAAGAACAGGTCTGTCGGGAAGACAGCTTCTACGTGACTTTACCGAAAGAACCAAGAAGATGAATACCTGCAGTCACGAAAGCTTTACATCGAAATTTATTGTTAATCACTTTTGTTCACGCGCCCGAGTGTTGTTGTGACCAAACACAATTGGAAACACGCCTACCTGCTTTGTGACGTGCCGAGTCAAGACGTCGTTTGACAGACGATGATGCTGCTGCTGTGTGTGTTCCGTGTGTGTGTGTGCCGATCACACTTTCAGTTTAAGCCACGCTCCAAGTGGGCAGAGTAGCAAGCAAGCAAAGCTGCCTTCCGCCTTCCTTAACAGGGCGGTCGCCCACGTCAATGCTCTGAAATCTCGCCTGCTCCCTCCCTCCCTTCCTCTCCCCATCCCTCATCCCTCCCCTCCCTCCCTTCCTCTTTAAACGGAAAGCACAAAAAAATCTGCCACCCACCCACCCACCCCCGTTTCCACTCTCGTTGGGAAACGTCGCTTCCTGCTGCTGCCAGCGCAGTTCGTCTTGGAAGCGGTGGGGCCCTGAAGGTCCGTGATGGCGAGATGTTGACTACCTCGCCGGGTACACAGGAGGGCCGTGGGTTCCATCCCGACCACTGTGACAGCCGCTGTATATTTGGAGTCTGAGCGATGTTCTTCGCTCTCTCTCTCTCTCTTCTCTCACCACGTGGTCGCGTGGACTTTTGTCCGGGTCTTCCCCTCCACACATGAGGATCGACATCACGTTGAAATCATTTCGGCTGCTACGAATTTCTTCGACGCGACGATAAAGTCCACCTCGTTGAGCTTATCATTTGTGATAGCCGGGTCGCTTTTGAAAAAAAGAGCCATACAGCTCAAGTTGGGGGCCTTACCTGGTTAAAGTGAAAAAAATAGTTTAGTATAGTTTAGTGCGTGTGTTGGGGGGGGGGAGCGGTGGCGCAGTGGTTAGCGCGCACCGCTGAGTTCAATTGCCACTCACGGCGAAGCACCATTATTTGAACCGATCCCGGGTCCTCCCCTAGGTAGAATCGCCCTCAAATGAGTACCTGGTTGCGATGTGTAAAACATCAGCTCTGGGGAGACAAAGGCGGCCGGGCGCGGTGTTGGCCACCCACGCCTCCTCCCACGTGTGCCGTGCCGCCTGTTACAGGCTACTAGCGGGAAGTACCCAGCGTTGCCCCGGGGGGGGAAATATATTTCAAAACTTATCTTAAAAACATAACAAAAACATACACAAATACTAAGCTATTGTGAAACCCCGGCGTGCCGTTTGTGTCCATTTGTCCGTCTGACAACAAAACTATAAGAGGCTTGCAGAAGCCCAAAAAGTTATAGAAAGTGGGGGCTAAATAGTTGCTCTAAAAGGTTTACGAAAATTGTCGACCACCCCCCCTAAAAATGTATTTTTACCCCCACGTAGGCATATATACCTACACACCCTACATACAATAGAGTGGGTAGTGTAGTGGGCTCAAACGGAGACTCAGACTTACTCTTGGAGGCAACACATGTATTAACACGTTCCTTCGGAGTGGGCAGGTAGGAACTTGGTTGGACAGCGCATTCGTTCACGACAGACAAATAATCCCTGGTGGGAAGTGTGGAACCTGTTGTTCCTACCTGTATAAGTGTAGTGTATCGTGTCGTGTATTGTGTGTAGATTAAACGTTGAGTTTTATAAGGGCACCACGGGGTGACCAGCCCCTCCCCACCCAGCCCCACCCCACCCAGCCCCACCCCACCCAGCCCCTCCCCACCCTCCCCTCCCCACCCAGCCCCTCCCCACCCTCACCTCCCCACCCAGCCCCTCCCTCCCCACCCAGCCCCTCCCCACCCCACCCTCCCCTCTCCACCCAGCCCCACCCCTCCCACCCCCCACCCTCCCCTCCCCATATGCACGACAGACAAATAATCCCTGGTGGGCAGTGTGGAACCTGTTGTTCCTACCTGTAAAACCAACACACTAACACGGAGGGGTAACTACCCCTTCACCAGGTAAGAAGCTATAGTGGTGGATCACCAGGTTAACTACACGAACTACACTGGGAGTAGCTACCATGGACAGGACCCCAGCTTGGGTCCAGGTCCACGTGTTGGTGACACTTCTTCGGACATAGAGCGTAGACGTAGATTATTCAGGATAACAACAGCAGCCGGTGCCGCTCAGGGCTCCGGCTTATATGCTCCATGGCGGGGCTGGCTCCGCCCCTAGCTAACGCCCACCTTCTCCAAACCTCGAGAAGGATCTCCAGCAGGACACGTGATCACCCCAGCCCCCCTTTTGGGGTCGCCGGGTAGATACCTCCGGTCACGTGTCCTCTGGGTTCAACCAGAGTGCCGTGGCCCCCTTGTAACCCCCGTGCCGTGCCCGGCACTCTCGCCCTCTATCCTGTAGGGGCTGGCACTGCACGCAGAGCGTGGTGCCATCCGTCACTGTCAGTCAGTGCTCACCGAGCCCCGCTAGGGACCGTACTGCATTCACATTCAAGTGGTGTCAGCGATGTCACTACATCGCGTGCCGTGCCTCTCCCGGGCTGGCTTCACAGTGACACCCAATGACGTCACTACAGCAGTATCTGACTCGACAGTAGTATCTGGCTCTACAGTAGTATCTACTGAGCCCAGTAGTAGCTACTGACTATATAGTAGTATCTACTGCCTGTAGTAGTAACTACTCACTGTAGTAGTATCTACTGACCCTACAGTAGCATCTACCTACTCTACAGTAGTATCTACCTACTCTATAGTCGTATATACCGACTCTATAATAGTATCTATCGACTCTATAGCAGTTAACTACTAACTTAACAGAATGCCGTGGTAAGGCCTAGTCCCATGCAGAGCCCCTGGCCTCGCCTAGCTTGCCCAGCCGGCCGAGGTGGCGCCTTGGCCGGCTGGGGCTGGGCCGCTACCCCCCCCCCCCCCCCCCCACCCCCCCGCCCGCACTACAGTAGTAGTATCTACGGACTATAGTAGTATCTACCGACCCTATAGTAGTAAGTGCACACATTGGGGTGGAGAGAATGAGAATTCACCCTTACCCCCCCCCCACCGATCCGTGTTTGTGTTTTGCTACGGGAACCACGTGTCAGCGTTCTCGCGCATGCACAGATGTGTGTTTTGGCGCGCCATCAGCGTAGTAATATAATAATTGTTCATTTAACTACTTTAAAGTTGACGGATATGAAATATGAATAGTGCTGGCTCAACCCCGGGCCTTATCGCGTGGTATCTGAGTACTTTTTTGATACATAAACCCCACAGTTTGTGAGTTTAAACCGTCGCAAGTTGCATCCACAGACAGAGAGACAAACAAAAAATGACTGAGATAGGCAAGAATACGGGGGATCTTTGTCTTGAGTTTGGTCGTGTAACGGTGAGCACGCTGGATGCATTTACACTCCCCTAAGGTTCAATTCGATCTCCCGGTGCGGCAGCTGAAATAATGCGAAAGTTCCCCACACCGAGCACCACGGCCGATCGGCAGGGGAGGGGGTGGAGGGTGAAGTGTGGGTGCTCACACCTCTTCCAAAAAAAAGTCTGTCCAGCGTGGAAGAGTAGGCCAATGAGCATATACACTTAGAGAGACAGGCACAGAACTCAACGTCTTTGGCGTGTGTGAGATGGTAACAGCTATTGGATGCCTTCATCCAGCAGCGGATGGATCGTGGCTGATGATGCGTCCACTAGAGCGGCTCCAATCTCGAGCCCCCTGCAGTAGATGTCCTTCCGCCAGCACCGGCGTGAGAAAGAAATAACAGGGATGCACCTTTACCCTTTTTAAATCCTTTATATTAAGTTCACTTGCTTGCTTGCGTGCTTGCTTGCTTGCGCGCTTACGACCGTGCAAATCTTTCGGTCGTTTTTTAACCCACTTCCCGTGATCCAATCGAGCTGACATTTTGCACACAGACTCGTTGTGCGTGACAATTTATTTTCGTGAAAATGTTTTTCCAAAATTTTACACTTTTTAGGCTAATTTTTTTATATTTAATTACCAATTTCTTAATGGTGCCAGCCAATCATCTGACCCATAGGTGGCAGCCATCTCAAGCCAGAGGACGAGAGGACTCTAGCCGCCACGCATATAAAGGATTTATAGTGAAAAACTTTGTTTTTACGGGTTAATTTTGTATTGTTTAGGTTCACTAAAACTGCCGAGTTCGTAAAGTCACGCACATACCACCTTAGAGGCACTGATCCTGGTCTCTCTCGCTCACGAACGGTAGTGCCCTCCTTTAACCACACCGTTGACTGCCTTGCCGGCCACCTTGCACATAAATAACACCAACAACACACTTGCTTTTATGGAGTCGTTTAGCCGTGCCCCTCCATCTCAACAACTGAACCAGAGTCCTGGGTGGATGTCGTAACGTGAGAGCGGTGGGAGGGGAGTGCTAAGCCGACTGAGCATACACCCCCATTTTTTTTAAAACAAAAAAAAATTGCCAATTTATACAACAGAAAGCAAGGTAGCTTAAACGTTGTAGTCGTACAGCAGTGGATTATTGAATCTATCTGTGAGCAGCTTCGGATGTTAACCCCTTGTGTGCAAATGTTGGTGTGTTCTTCGGGTATTTGTTCCTACTGGGTCTGCACATCCATCATTTATTCGACACTCGTCAATATTTAAGAATGGCATTGGCCAAACATATCAAATGCAGGACCCATATGAATAATATTGACTCATTGAGGATTCCATGCGAAAAACCTATTACCGTATTCAGATTATGATATTCGCCAATTTTCCTGTATTATAGAGCAAACATTTGGGTGGTGCGTCTTGTCATCTTGTAGGTAATGCATGTGTGTGTGACCAGCTTGGATACCCTTTATTGACACTGGGCACAAGTTTTGGGTGCGTCTTACTCTCCTGAGGATCTTAAAATCTGTTACAGTTATAGTGTTACATCTGTTGGCATAATAAATTCGTTTAAATTCACTCTAGGAAACCAATAAAAGTGCATTGGGCTCACTGGCGCTATTCCAGTGGCCTTACTTGGAATATTTGGCCAATTTCTTAAAGAATGTTTTCCTTGAGTATTGTTTTTAGCAAATGCACTCTTGGTGAGTTCATTATTAAATAGTGGAACTCTCCTTATCCATAAACGTATTATCTGCACTCATCCGTGTACCCAACTCGCAAAACCCATGTTACCATGTGGATTATACAATACACATTAATCCATGTAAAAGCTACCAGAATTGGCTTCTTAGAAGTGTAGGGACATCACGGATGTCACTGTGTGGTGCCGGCCCTAGAGAGGCACGGCATGCGATGTACTCACATCGCGGACATCACGGATGTAGCGACATCGTGAATGTCACCGAGCAATGCCGGCTCTAGCAAGGCACGGCGTGCGATGCACCGTCATCGCGGACACCACGTAGGTGGGTGTAGTACCAGCCCTAGTGAGGGCTCAGCGAGCGCTGGGATAGCGCTCAGTGGCACCACGCGTGGCGTGCAGTGCTGACTCCTACCGCAGGGAGTGGCAGAGTGTCAGCTCAAGGGCAGGGTGACCCTGGGCCATGGCACTCTGGTTGACCCCGACGGCACGTGACCGATAAAGTCTTCATGGGGCCCCAGGTGGGGGCTAGAGGGTGGTCATGGGCGGGGGGGGGAACCTACGGGAAGGGTCGAGAGCTCGGACTCTCTCGAATGTGGGCATGGCCAAGGGCGCGGCCGGCCACGACCCGGGAACATATAAGCGGGGTCCCCACAGGGACCGGGGTTCAGCTTTGCTCGTCATCTGAAGATCTACGTTCCAAGTCGAAGTCTCCAAACACGTGGATGTGGACCCGAGCCGAGGTCCGGCCCGTTGTAGCCAATTCCCAGTGTGTTAGTGTAGTTTAGCTGGGCTGTCCACCACCCTAGGCTGTTATCTGGTAAAGGGGCAGCTACCCCTTTGTGTATTAAGTTGGTGTAATAAATGTATTGCCTCTAAGAATTACGTCTGCGACTCAGTTGAATCTACTACATAAGTACTAAAATGATTATTCAGTATTTGTATTTCACAAAAGGGCTAATTCTATTATCTGCATTTTTCTTCACGAGTCTCCCGAAAGTGATAATTGAATCAAATTATTTCCTTTTTTTCAAATATGCATATAGAGGGCACTTAAAAGCCCCCCAAAGCCTTTACCATCCTCTCATATCAATCACCCAATGGCATGCTGCAGTCTAGCCAAGGGGACACCTAGTGGCATCTGCCCCTATGCGAAAAGGTACACATAAGATATGCCGACAAATGGGCATTTGCCTGCTAGTAGGGGGCGATTTGGCCTTGTGCTTTTTCCTATTGAGTTTATCAAAATGTGGCAAAGTTAATTCCCGACACCAGCATGGTTCAAATAACGTCACGAGATCTTGAATGTTCACAGCGAAGCAGACGGCACGTATTTATAATAAAAATTAATAGTATTTACCAGGGTGGTTTCTTGGCTAAGAGTGAACCTCTGCAACAAGCCGTAAATGCGCTACCACACTGCAAGGTCACCACAGATAAGTGCCACTGAGAAGTGGTAGCAAATTCGTCCGATTATTTTCAGCACAAATATGATCCAAACAAATCGACGCGGAGAAAAGGCGAGATGCAGTGATCTATTAATATATCTTACATTGGCTTGTGAAGGTCTCCAAGACAACCACCAGATTGTACATATTTTAGAAACGCACTTCCAAAGAATATAGTAATAATGAATAAACTCGTGTTATAAAGTGCCTTTCAAATTGGTCATCTCAAAGCGCTGTACATCAAATGTAAACAAAAAAAGTGAAGCAGCACACGCTTGGTCGTCAGGTTTGCTTACAAAATTAACCAACACAGACATTGTTCAAATCAATATTTGGTGTAGTTATGAAAACCGAACGCGTCGCAGACACGAGTGATAAATACTGCCTTCAGTTCACAACATCCCAGCTACTCCACGAGACGAACATTTCTGCACTCTGGTCCCTCGCCACCCATAAAACGTCACGCTTTCATCTCCAGAGTAAATATTGCACTATAGCACAACGCGGTTTATATAGACCACAATATTGCAAATACTGTATGCACTGTATTTACAGTGCAGTTAGTTGATTAGAGAGTTTAGCCATACATTAAAAACTCCGATAACTCACGGGTCTGTCTTCCAGTTTTTGCTCTCAATAACGTGCTCAAACCGTAAATGTAATAAGTAACTTTAAAAAAAAGTAGCTTTTAGCTCTAAAAGGGTTGGTGATTTTAAGGTCTAAAAGCATGGAAGATTGCACCCCATGAGAACTGGAGATGAGTAACCAAGGCTTTAATACTACATGGTAAAAGGTGACGTTGGTTAGCAACACTAAAAGGAAATGTCACCGATGTTAGGTCACCAATTACCAATGAGTAAGAGGCTTACCATGACTGGATTTTAAAGTGACTTCATTAATATAAACAATCTTTAACAGCGTGGAAGTTGAACAACCGCCATTCGACACGAAGTGGCAGTGACGTCTTCCCAGCACTTGTGCCGCGCGCGACAGGTCATGGGACAGACCCAGGTACCACGGGTGAACTGAGATGACGAGCCGATGCAACACCTGTGCCCTCTGCTATTCAAACTTGCTGTGTTTAGCCACCCGGCACTCCATTGGTTGTTGGGAGTGTCGCGCCTCTGCCCTCCATTGTTGCTGGGGCCGACGGCCTCCAACTGCCCAGCAGGGTCCTTCACGAGCATTCTCCAGACATACAAACATGCAAACATAGTGTACATACATGCACACAGCAGCTGGCACTGCACAGGCAAATGAACATGAAATCAAATAGGCCACCAGGGTATATTTGTGTGTTCATTTATTAGCTTTATTATGTTTTCTACAGCAAGACCTCAAGTATATTACAACAGAAACATCTCACAATTTTGTTCTTTTATTACAGAAATGTACAGGAGGGGGCAGGAGTTTATACACACAACGGGACAAGGTGGAGGGGACTGCATAGGGCGGGGGGAGGAGGGGTAAAAAAGGAGGAAGAAATTAAAGTTAAAATAAAGCACTTGTGCCAAGTGATGAAATGGAGGCTGGGAAGGTGCTGGGCCAGAAGGGATTGGTGTGCACACAGGTCAGGAGAAAATAAAATAAAAAACCAAACCAAAACAAAATAAAACCGAGCGGCAAAAAGCAGAACAGACGTATAAAACGGAGCACCAGGTATCCCCTCCGCTGTGTCACATGGCATACTTCTGCGTCCATTCCCTGGCGAGTTTATTGTACCTGTGAACGAGACGAGAACAGGTCACGGGTACACGAGAATCGCATATAAAATCTGGTAAAACATGTTTCTATAACCAGTTACAACCCGATATTTGCATCAAAGCACTGCAATGAGGCTATATAAAAAATAGGCACCCAGTCTCAGTGCCGACTCGTGAGCAACTTTGGATGCGTATGTACATTCTTAATCTTAACACGAGCCCATGAAAAAAAATCTGCACTCGTTCTGCGATGACTCACATTACAGCACTGGCATGCTGCAGTCTTCACAGGAATGCGATTTCGTATGGCCAATGAAGAACCATTACAGATTCAGTTCTAAGTAATTGAGCCATTCAACCGCTTGGTCTCAAAGGTGGTGAATAGCAGATATACCCACCACCTTCAGATTTACACTTGGGGCAGTATAAAATGATATGTTTCATGGTTTGATGTTCGTAGCCAGTTTTTCTTTTTTCACTTGTGCATTATGCAAACAGAAGATCATGCACACTCAAGACAAAGAAGCTTTGCAAAACAATCCTTTGGGTGAACATTTTTTTCCTCTGGCATGCGGTTAGTGTGCTTTTTGTAGATCTGAGGGTAAGAGGCAAGGGAAGAGGCCACCATGCAGCAGCAGGAAGCTCTTAAAAGCAGGCCACTCACTTCTCTCGGTCCGTCTTGTAGATGCGCGCTATCTCTGGCACCAGAGGATCATCGGGGTTGGGGTCGCACAGCAGCGAGCAGATGGACAGCAGCACTACACGGGGAACACACAACGCACGAGAGAAATGTTCAACTCCCAGCAGAGTGTACGTGACACGCAAGGCAGCGGATGCGTGCGAGTGCACGGCACGCAGGTGCGATGCCAACCGGTAGCCGAATGCAAAGCACAGCAGGCGCTACCATGCGTCAAGCACATCCCCAGCTGCCTCGACACCAGAACCACCAGAAATCCACAAGAGCAGCAGAGCCAATGTTAAGACAGAAGCGTGGGAGTGGGCTGCATCAACCTAACGTATGCCGTGCAAATGCTTCGGCATCCAATTGAGGACTTGCCAGTTCACAGCAGGTGAATTCATACAAATAAGTGAATCAAATGAAAGCAATATTTTCTAACAGTGAACTAACCATTCAGGTATTACATTTCTTAGCCGGCTGAAATTACAATGATGCGAAAAGCAATGCCACATACAACACGATATGATACATTTATACAGGTAGGAACAACAGTTCCACACTGCCCACCAGGGATTATTTGTCTGTCTGTCGTGCATAGCCACGCCCTCAATTTGTATTTCATAGAGCGCTTCGGGCGGGCTCAGCACCACGTGACGCGCCGCCCAACGCAGCTTGCGCCGCGTGCACGGATGGCACGAATGCGCTGTCCAACCAAGATCCTACCTGCCCACTCCGAAGGAACGTGTTTTGCCAAGTAACAAATCTATGATTTTTGTTTTTTTAAACGACATTTACAAATCTATGGGTCATGACCTCCAGGGGGCTGACAAAGTTGTTGCGAGGGTTTCCTTTCCTTGTGTTTAGGTCTACTTGTGTCTTTCATGCCTGCATGCCTCATGTTTCTCTTGTGTGTGTCTTCGCTGCATCTATCCTCTATCATACTGCATCCTTTTGGCCAAAAACACCTTAAAATAAAAAAGCAATGCAGCTCTTTTCTGAAAGAGTCGTATGACTCAGTGTGGCTTCCCGGATAAGTAAAGTATTTGTATTATTTTGTGTGTGCACGCACATGTGTATTTACATACAAGTGCAATTATGTAGTAAGTGTGCTCGTGTATGTGCATGTATCTTTGTTTATACACAAACGTATGGAGATGTGCGTATGCAAGTGTTCATACATTGGCATTTCCATGTCTGAGCATATTTTCACATCTAAGTAGGCAGATTCCTTTCGCTGTGATGAAAAAAACCCAGCCAAACATGTACATCAATGCTCCTTTAGCAAGGGAAACTTGCGTATGTTTAACTGTGTATATGGCTGTGCGCTTGTATGCGAGTTTTATGTGCATGCACGTGTTAATATTGGGGCGATTGTGAATTTTTTTTACTTATGACAAACAGCTGCCAACTTCGAAAGGTTGTGAAATGCTAGTGTATGGTATAGTGGAACAGGAGTTGCACTACCAACTATCTTGGCTTAACCAAAAAGGGTTTAAAAAAAAATTATCAATCAAGTTCACAACACAGGAATATGTTGGGTGAAAGCAGCGATTACTCTTAACTTGGCAAAATACAAACACTTCCTTAAATGCCAGTGGTTCCCAGACTGTGGTCTGCAAGATGTGGGGAAGCTGTCCACGGAACTGCTGCTGATACTATGATTTTTTTTCTAACAAAACACCGTACTTTACTACTGCCCATTGTAATAGTAGGTTTTTACCCTTTCAACTGGTACAAAAACTGACACCTTTATACAAGGCATCATGTTTGCAATAACCACAACACAAGCAGTCAAAATGCAAACAAAAATAAACTCTAATTATAACGATATGCACTGTCCTTGAAGTTGATTGGTCCACACCCGAGACAGCTTTTCTTAGAGCCTAGTCTCCATTGGTGTTGGACCAGATGACGCCAAAAGGCGTACAACTCCAAAACAGCGCACTATCAGAGTATTGAGAGCTCGGGTTAAGCATTTACACTATGGAGACCTCCCATTGCACAACCATTTCAGAATCAGAATAGTTAGCTCTGTAACATAAACAGTTTGAGCTTGAACCCTCGGTTCATATTGCCTTTGGAGCACACAACAAAAGGGGCAAGAAGAGACCGCACTGGCAAGAAATACGTTATTTAAAACCAGTGGGGATGAAGTGACGTGTGCATAGCTCACGTGGTTAATGACGACTCGACAACCCACTTACCTTTGGATATGGTGAGGGC
Organism: Entosphenus tridentatus; assembly: GCA_014621495.2. Taxonomy (NCBI): domain Eukaryota; kingdom Metazoa; phylum Chordata; class Hyperoartia; order Petromyzontiformes; family Petromyzontidae; genus Entosphenus; species Entosphenus tridentatus. Next base: position 8,348,941 of record CM025617.2, read on the forward strand.
TGGAGACCACTGCGAGCGCAATATGTCCAAGCAGATGCTACCATTGCTGTTGATGTTCGGATGGTAGATGCGCGTTGTGAACGCGACCTGCAACATACGACGGTCACCATAAACACTGCCATCATGAGGGCGCCACGGCAGAGGTCGCAAACGGGTTTTGATTCCTTACCCGTACCCGGCCGCACCAGGGTCGCAAACGGGTACCCGATTGCGACCTCTGGGATGAAGCCATGTTGCAGGCGCGGATGAGTTGATTCTAGGAACTTGAATTGTGAGAAGAGACAAGACGTTGGGAAATGAGTAACAAACGGTTACTCACCAGTGACTCACGGCCTACCCGTACCCAGCTGGGTACGTGTAGCCGGGTATCGGGTATCCGATTGCGACCTCTGCGCCACGATGGCGGGATGTTAACCATCTCGACTGGTATATAGGAGGTCGTGGGTTCGAGCCCGACCCCGACACCTGTATATTTGTATTTTGCGTGTCTATCTCCCTGTGGTTGCGTGGATTTTTCTCCAGGTTCCTCCGGTGTTTTCCCTCCACCTTTAGAATCATGTGTTTAAGAGTATTTGGCTCCTATAAATGTTCACATGGTAATCCACTTTGTTGAGCGATCATTTGTGACCAGGTCGTTACTGAAAAAGAGCTATATATTCTATCGGTCTTTCGGTAAAGCCACGTAGATTAGAAAAATAAAAAAAATATCACGAAGTTTCAATCGCAACACAAGCATAGTCTTCCTCTCACCTGAAGACGATTGCTTGTGTTGCAATCAAAACATCGTGATATTTTTATATGTGGCTTTACTGAAAGACCCATAAAATATGTATTCCTGCAGTCACGAAAATTTTAAGTCAATAGCCATATAGGTCAGTGGCCTTATCTAGTAAAATAAAAATGTGTTTAAAACAAGGGGAACACTTACTCTGCTCATTCTCATTGAGCCATGTATCTGACAGCATGTGCCTAGGCAACTACTACTCAAGTCACACCTGCTGTCGTCTTCCAGTACTATAATCTTGGACTTTGTCCATTCCTAGGAGTAAAGTCTTACAGTTCACAATGTGACGTGTGAAAAGCAGCTTTCAACAAAATGTTTGCCCACAAAAGTGGTTAATTTCCCAAAAAAATATTGGATTAAAATTGTCCTTGCAATGATGGGAAACTGGACGCAAACGTTAATACGGTTTAGCGAGGGGTTGGTCTGACCATGTGCTTCGCGAGATAAAGAACTTTAGGCAACAAAAGGAAAGAGGTGCGGTTATATTTGTGAAAACCATGTTTTCATAAAATAACATTTTCGGAAATTAAAACACTTTTAAATCATCCCTCAAAATATCCATTTAGAAAACAATGCTGCAAAATAACAAAACCTATTTGGACAATATATCATATTCAGTTTGTCTATTCATTCATTTACATTTTCGCATTACGAAAAAAATTGGAATCCTATTAGGACTAAAAATGTTACGTTAAGTTCAAGTTCATTGAAGTAGGCTAGAAGTCGAGACGCGTTATTATTTGCAAGACTGACCCTGGGGCAAAAGTCTGCCAGTAGGATCAAATGATTTCTGCGTATAATTACAATTGCGTAATTTAAGGGTCGTTTTTCAAACGTGGCAAATTCAGGCCTCGGCACTGGCACACAATGGCCAAGTGTTGCAAATGACCGTCAAATCTTTAACGTCTATTGTTAAGCAATCGGCACACGTTATACCCAGTTATAATCAGGGCGACCACCGATTCGAACAGTATTCCTCTAGAACAAGTGGCAAATGCACTCCCCCCGCTTGGCCATGTCACCACACTCTATAAACTTTATCTTCAACAATTTTACACCAGCTACTGAAAGCACGCTTGTTTCCTAAAACAAACATCACAATGGAGGTTCGAAAAAAGCTTGTTACGGTGTTTACGCAGAATATTCTGCCCGTGTTTCCAAGCTTTTGTCTACCCGCTAAAATGATGCCATTAGCACAGTGCACTCCAGTGCAGCAGTGTTAACGCATGGAGAGACCTGACTGAAAAGGGCCTCAAGAGACCACTCTGCCTGGCTCGGTCTCAATAGTCACTATTTCCATTGTGGGAACCTGGCCTGTCGAGAACAAGAGACGTGAGAAACTCAGAGGGCAGACTTGCCATAAATATTGTATTGTCAAGAGTCTGGAAATAAACAAGGCTCAGGTTGGTGTAAACATAGCATTTCGGATCAACTTTTAATAGACAGAGACTTGAATTACTGCATTGTTTGCATGCCATAGCTAAACAGACATGTCAGTGAACTTTCAATTTTCAGGCACTCCATGGAAATAGGAAATAAAGCAAACCTATTACAAGAGGAATGAATTGTCACAATTCAGTTTACCTGTACAGCAATGAAATCCCAAATAAAAATATGAAGAATATATAATAAACATTCTTCATCACAGCATAGCCAAACATTATTCTTTGTAAATAAAACCGTATTTTGCTGAATGCAATCTAATATTTTGTGCTCTACATTTACTATGCCTGTAAGGAAGGTATGCAACACAAATGTGAAAACAGCTTTTATATAATTAATAGTAATGTTTAATAACAAGCAGAGGGGCTTTGCCTACTTTCTATTGGCTTTCCTGTGGCTTTTTTAATTTACCCAAAACAAAAGTACAGTTTTGAAAGACTGTCCCATTTCTGGATCCAGCACTCTTCATAACCAGACTAAATGTCATAGGTGCAGATTAAAAACAAAGATTATTTTTTACTCTGCAATCCAGGGATCCAAAAGAAGAGGCTTGGTTTTCAGATGTTCTTAAGCTGAAAACTCTACTATGTTTGTGTCAAATCTCATCTTTCACGTTTTTAGACCATTAGAATTTACACCACTCGGTCATGAATTTCCATATTGGACGGGAACACATCCTAAAAAGGTGCCTCTAAAATATCATTACAGTTGAGGCTCGCCACTTCAGAGATTAGAAATACTCTCGAGGTTACTAGAACTTGAGGAGTCACCAATATTTTCACGGGAAATACTATCGAGCTCAACAGGCATCTTCTTAAGTGCCTTCAAAAGCAGGTTTCCTTCACTTCAGTCTTGCTAGCCTAATGTAAAAACTCCCTAAAAATATAACGCGCTTACATTCTCACAAAATCTCTGTTTCACCCGTGGGATTCCACCGTCATTCAAAACAAATGCCGTGCACAGCCTAGGAAACAAACACCGACCTTTGGAGGCTTGAAAGGATAGTCTGTTGGGAAGTGGATGGTAAGGAAGAACACACCCCCTTGGTAAGGGCTGTCATTCTACATGAAAAACAAACATGAACGGAGTCATTACATTTGCTCGCACACACGTTCACACAGACCGAAACACTTTCCATACTGTATTACAGACGCTGTGACAGGATTACATTAGTGAAATTGCACTGTACTCTTTCATGTTTAGGCCTGTTCAGCTTCGTGAAGCACACACTCACCGACAGCTATCTCAATTTGGTGTACTTTATGAAAAGGTAAAGAGAATTAGAATGATGGTTAGGTACTTGTTAAATTTACGTGCGTTTTACATTAAATATCACAAGTAATGTTTAACCTTTTTAGAATGTTTCCTTTGGCACCATTTGAACGTACTACTTAAGATGTGAACTTGTTTTCCTTCCCATTTAAAACTTAAGGCACGATTCACACCAATAAACCAGTCGGCTCCGCAGGTGCAACAGTGAGTGTTCTCTTTACGATTATTTTTTCCACGAGCTCTACCAAACACAGGACACTCCGCGGGCAGAATTGCCCATCTGCAAACATGTGACGTTAAGCCTTTAACAGTGTCGTGCATTACATTAAATATTGACTTACTGGTCCCATAATGGTGGCCTGCCAATGAAACACTGCAAAGAGAAACGACGAGTCACAACATTATAACAGCTAGAATACAAAATATACGTGTAAAACATAGGAACCTAACAAAGGGATCGGACGCATCCAAATGGGCTTTACAAAACATTTTTAACACCATCGTTGAAGGTGTATATACATCATGCTTATAAAGTGTTATGTAATACTTGAATGCAGTGTGGCAACAGGTATTTATAAAGTCCACCATTCAAGTGCAAAAATACTCCCATCTTGGCCGTCTACTCAAACATAAATCCGCCTCAAACTATAAAAAGCAGTGCTTAAAAGGTCAGTAATAAATATAGTTATATACCATAATCATGCACGCAAGGGCGCAGTTTGTAAAAACCGTACCCGGCTGCAAACATTGCTCACGTGAAAAATAACTATTGAAAAACACAAACGTACAGTCTTCTTTAAAAAAAAACACTCGACATGGTTGTACCCAGAAGTGGAGACAGATTACCCAAGCTCAGCCACGTCAAGGGCGTACACTCGGCAAAGCCAACGTTACGCCGATGGCCACATCACACCACGCGGGCCTACTTTATGTAAAACAACCGTCGTGTTTTTCTGCAAACGTGGACAAAACCACCACAACGTTCGACTCTTATTTCCGTTTTACCCCAGAGTTAAGTCACGCACTTCCCAGGATGAGACTGACAGTTTTACTTGTATATCTTTTTATATGTCAAATGAGGTTTCTTTAAAAAAAGAGCTCATTTGCCAAGGTGGGAAAAAAACGACCTTTGTTTAAAAAAAAAACATTAAAGCACATCAACAGCAACGTTAGAAAAATGTATAAAACTAAATCAGTAGAACCAACAAAGCACGTTTCATGCGCGTCCGTGATTATTACCAAATATGCAGCATTCGTCATTTTAAGAAAACGCATTTTCAAAGCAATTTTGCTTCAACGGTGGGATACATTCTCCATCCCTTTCATGTGTGCCCTGCAGTGTCAAGTTCAGAAGTCTAGCCAAGATTTGCAGGGTACAGGATCAAGGATGCATATACATATCACAAGCGTTCACGGCGAGAGTGTACAGCACTGTACTTGGTGTTACCAAACGCAGTAAAACACTTTGCCGAGTAGCCGACTTGTTAGGGCCCATTTGCTTATTATAACGCTCCGTCTTTAGCTTTACAGCTATATTGATGAAGGGGGGGTGGGCGAGGTGGCGCAGTGGGGGTGGGGCATGTGCCTTGATGTCTACCACTCGAGGCTTTAACCCTGGTCAAGTACTTTGTACCAAATACAGAAAGCCAATACAGCACTGCCATAAAAGTAATCAGTTTCTTGCGAGACCAAGCCAAATGGAAATTAAAGTCTCTCGTACACAAATCTCTTGACATAAACAAGATGGCATCATTCATGAATGAATGAAAGATGCATTACAGAAGAATGGTCCAGAGGATTCCTTGGCAGAGTGTCACAGCAGAGCACAGGTAAGCATTCATACAATCAGGATTCGTGCACGTCAGCTTGCGGAGGGACACGCCATGATATACAACTTTGGTTACCAATCATAAAGGTAGTGATCATTGGGGGTCCAAGGTTTGATGGATTTTTTTTCTGTCGAGTAAGGTTCAAGAGCTCTATTTAGAAAATATGCAATTACGTAGATTATTTTGCTGCTGTGGAGTTCCACATAAGCCACTCCCGTTGGGCCATAATGTGGCCAAGTTACTTCTAAAAAAATAAGTTCGTGGCTCAGTGGGCTTCACCTGGTAAGATGCAAAAAAAAGAGAGTTTAGTTTTACTTTTATAGATTTTAAAAGCGATTTGTTTTTACCTTTCTTCTACTTTGCACTCCTATCGTATTTTGTATTGTTTGTGGTTGTAACTTTGACCTGGCCCAACTGGACATCTGTTGAAAAAGAGATTTAAAGCCCATCGGATTCCTCCAGTATAAATAAAGATTTCGATTGCGCTTCTCATATAAAAGACGTTTCAATAACTCACAGTCGTCGCCAACGGGTCCTGCAGAGCACTGTGCCGGAGGATCCCTCCCCAAGTCGTTCAACTCCTGCAGACAGAAAAGAAGGAGCCAACGTTGTCACAAGGAGTATTTCCTCCTTAAAGAAGACGGCGCTCGTCAGGAGCGACTGATTTAAAATAATGTTGGGCTTTAAAACGAAACCTGTGTAACGGGAATGCAGTTCTGCGCGCATTGTTGCGGCAAGGAGGTACAGTGCGGAGGCCTTCGGTTAAAAATGTGGATGGGCTGGTGTAAGAGTGCAGCATGTTTGATCGCTGCTTGCACGGACATTCAGTGGCCTGACATTCACATACTTAACACGGATGATTTCTAAAAATGGCGAACACGATTTCACTTGTAAGTGGAGACTCACTGTAAATTTTACACAACAAATACGTTGGGTATGCACAGCGAAGCTTGGATAAAGCTCCCAAATGCGCAAAACCGTCGTAATTGTTGGTGTAAATGCCCACTGCCACATGCTCACTCAAATGTGTTGAATTTCAGTACAGCCAATGAACATTTGAACCTTATAGCGGTACCCCGGGGTACCATAGTACCCCGGCTCTCACATAATGTCCGTGGTTATTTTTTGTCTGTTAATGGTCGGCGCTGCGGCAATCGACTCATCTCGACGAGCTGTACACGATGCACTACGGTGCATACGAGCGTTCAGGGTTTCAGCGCAATCGCTGCGTTTCGACATTGCAGAGTAGCATCGATTTCGGATTGGTACCCCAGTCGCAGTGTTAAGTAAACCCCTGGAAAAAATAGTGTCCTATAAATTAAATATTAAATTGCCTCGGCCATTTTGTATTATTTGGTACCCCGGGGTACCGCAATAAGGATCATTTCATCAACAGTTAAATTATTTCCTGAACACATTTGAATTGTGTACGACACGCCATACTTATTTTGTGGCACTTCATGCTTGGAGCTGCTCAGCAGAAACAATTGTCCACAGCATAAATTCCACAAAACTGAATTAAGGCATCTTTGCCTGTAAACTGAACACTCAAGCCATTGACCGACACCGCATGTTACAAATGGTAATGCAGTTCACTCCAATGTCAAATTCACAAGGCTGCCCCATGGCAGTTTTGTCCAGCTGTACCGCAGTGCCGTAAATTTTCTAAATTGTATGCTCACTCGCTGGCTGGATACAAGCAGAGATGGCAGCTAGACCTGACACGGCAGCCAATAAAGGTATGGAGTTTTTTTTTATCTTGCAGGCACAATGACGTCAACAACCTTCATCTTTAGTCAGCATAAAAGCACAATTGTTTTTGCATGCTAGTCAGTTTTTTTTGTAACATTAGGTGCTCATGTTCCAATTATAGAATAATAAATGAAAACACACGATGTAACGAGAATGACCTGAGCCTCTATATAACTATATAGTGTCACCCTTGCTCGACATAACGTGCCAAATTCACACCTCTCAGAAGCGGCATGCGCAACCTGACGATGCATAACCCTTTAACTGCCAGGCCACATACAATTGTGCGTCACACACCCAACCAGCCATAGAAGCCCCCCCCCCCACCATGAGTAATGTGTGGTGTGCCTCACGGCCATTTCCTGTGGAAGAACGGCCGAGGCACGAAGGGCAAGGCACAACCAAAACACTTAGTTCGTTATGAAACTCGAGGCAAGCTGCCCAGACTGAAGCGTCGGAGGGCCCCGGCTGAAACGTTTTTTTGTTGTTTACGCCACAAAGCGATGTCACTTCCTTTTCGGGCCTTCCAAACTGCAACGTCATTCCGTTCCGCGGCGTTTTAAGGACACGGACGACTGTGTCCCCACCCCCCGGGTGGCCACGGCGACTTCGACCAAAACTATCATTGGGGGGGGGGGGGGTCACGCAAAAGGGGCCGTGGCTGTGGCCATTTTCGCTCACAAGGATGGCCATCCGCAACGACTACTGCAGCATAGCACAACGCTTTGCGTGCGTGCAAGATTTTCCACCGTTCTGGAACACTGTAACCGTGTAACGGATGAGAACCCAGCATTGTTGAGTGCATGGTTTTACACAGCATCGAGTGTACGACGGCCTGTTAAATGTACATATTTGCCTGTGCAGACAGCACCGTATGAGACTCGCACAAAACGTTTACCTTACACCGAATGTTGACTTGTACAAAAGGGTCCACTTATGGACATTCTAAAGGGTACAAATAGATTGGAAACGTATTTAGGACACCAAATGGCACTATTAACCAATGCACGCGCTTTCAGTATGTGGCAAGTTCACGATGGAATTACATGAGTCACGAGAAAAACATGAGTCAACCATCGCCACGATCACTACGAACACCCCTCACCACGACTACTATAATCAACATCATCGCCATGACTTCAATAACGTGAACCAATATCACCACCATGAAAACCATGATATTCACAACCATCAACACCACCCATCACTACAAGTACAGTACAATCAACATAAACTGCATCAGCATAACTACCACCGTCACAACGATACCATTACCACACCCATCGTTTCTGCCATCATAACAACACTACAAATTACAAATCACCAAAACCACTATGATAACTACCACTTAATCAATATCCCCATTGGGCCACCATAGCCTCAATCTTTTACCATCGTTACCACCACAACAATCGCTAGGACAATCACCATACCTTCTACAACGACCACCATCACCAAATTAATTATTACACCCACAACCATCACGTTATTACTGTAACCATTACTATCGCAAACACCATCAGCACAACGGCCAATACCACTATAAAGACCATCACCACGAAACTGTCATTACCACCACCATCTTCAATCTCCACCACCGTCATCATCCACCATCTTCACCACCATCAGCATAAAATCGGCACTCGCATAGCCAGTGACATCACCACCACCATCATCACCACCACCACCAACCAAGAGCTTCATTCATCCGTCATAGTAATGCGGCATTAGCCATATGGGAACCATTCCAATTGCAAGCATGTTCCTTTACAACAGCCGGCATTATTACTACCACCATCGTGCACAATGATGCACTGTGCAGCACACACACACACAGTCGCACACACACACGCAACTCGTTCGACACGAACACATCTAAATAAGGGCCAGGCCGTATCGATGATGACTTATTAGGACTATTTTAGGTTTGCCGGAGAGCCAAATTGAATCACCGTCCGTGCCTTGACGCCGGCTGAATGTTAATGTACCGAGTTTGGCTGACCGAGTGAGATAATTAACCAAGGAGTCGAAGAATACGCCAACGCATTCATAATTTCTCAAATCATAAAAAACGATACGTGAATTAATTACCGAAGGGAACGCAAACATTTACAATGTATACGCGACTGAGCGAATGCGTCCATTGGTGAACGGATGAACGAAATTCTAAATTAAAGAGATATAACCACTCAGGAGTAATTATATAATGTAACGTGTGAATTAACGAGTTCGCTACACACACGAAAGAGTTAAAAAAAAGTCCCAACGTGTGAGTCGGCACACGTCTAGGGTCAACGACCCGAGCGAACGAATGCGGATTGAACGAATCCAACCAACGAATGAGTCGTGGGATAAGCGAGAGAATGAGTAAGGGGGGGTGTTGTCAAGAGAACAAGCCAATAACTTGAACCAGAGAACGATCGAACGACGAAGACGTCGAATTAGCGAACGAATCAGGATGATCGATGAAGGACTCACGGAGACGCAGAATCGATCCCCGCTCGCGATAATGGGGGCGTCATCAATGCGGAACCCGTGCGTGTACCGAGGTGTAAAATCTCTCGTGACAGGGAGAAGATGGAGAGAGATGGAAGGGTAAGAAGAGACGAGGAGGAGAAGCAAAGGGAGCGAGTTGGGGGCACAGTGGAAGAAGCCGTCATCCAGGAACGTCACAGGATTACTACTACCCCAGCGCAACATGGATCCCGGCGTTTCATTCCGCTCATCATTATTTAGCCATCCTCCTCGCCTCACTCGGTTCCTATTGTTGTCCCACCCACCGAATCCGCGTTTTTATTAATCCCTGAACGTGCTTCCTCGTACCTACCACGTCGTTCTAGGATCTTATCGTCGTTCTCTCAAATTCCTTCCCTCAATTAACCCCCCACCCCCCATGGTTCCTCTTTCACTACCGTACTCGTGTTCCTTATCATTAAACTTCGTTCTTACACGACTCGCAGCAATCTCCGGAGTAACATTACCACACACACAAACCCTTCCTGCTCTTCATTCCAAGCTCATCATTCTCTTAATTCATACCCCATTTCGGCTTGTTCCTCAATACCCACGTCTCTTTGTGCCAAGTCACCATTCACCTCGTCCCCCTCACTCCCCTCCCTCCCCACTCGTCGCCACGATCTCCTCCTTCCCTCATTCCTTCTCTTCGCTCCTTTTCATTCCCCTCCCCCTCCACTCATTCCTCTTCATTCCCCCCCCCCTCTCCACTCACTCTCCCCTAACCAACACCACAGTAGAGGCCTACACTAGTCGAGGCGGCCGTCACCCCGTCGCCTCTCATTAAGCTCTTAAATTACCTTGTGAATTCTCTTCAAAGCCATGATTTTTTTCTCTCTCCTCCACCCCCCGCGGTTCTTCTTTCTCGCTCACGCCGACAGAACTCGCGAGACGACGACGTTTCCCTCTCTAAACCGTCACGTTCGGAAGGGAAATTATTCTCGCTGCGTTCGCGCGGCCCGACACGAGCGCGGCGTCACCGAGAGCAGAAGAAGCAGCAAAAAAAAACCTCTTGAGCTTGAATTTGGCCCGGACGCTTCACCGCCGCGGAGGACTCCACCCCCGCTTTTATAAGGCGGAGGGGGGGGTGTCGGGGTGGGCGGGGGGGGGCGGGGGCGGGGCGAGCGCGCGCGCACGTGACGTGCGTCCCTCCGCGCGGGGAAAAAAGTGCGGGGCTCCCTCCCCCCAATCCCAGGCGGGGGCGGTGGCGCGCGCGCACTATTTGCGGGGCACGGCCACCCACGTGATTCCGTGATTTGGCGATTCGTGGGGAGGAATCGATCCGCGTGTCGAACGTTACCGTTGGCGGGCGCGCACGCGTGAAATCGAGTACGCGTCGGGAATCGATTTATTTGGAATCATATTCGTCCATGCCGCAGCGCGTGGGCGTGATATCGATTCGATTAAATTTCACGATTTAAAATTAATTATTCTGTTGTGTCGTATTTAAACGTTTGGGCTACAAAGCGTGATTGTCGGATTTAAGGACACTAGAGAATATTTACGTCGTATTTTAGGATTATTTACATTCGCACAATTTGACGCGTTCGTCGTGCTTACGAAAGTTACGTTCCACGCCACGTGCGATTTTTTTTGCGGAATGAACACGGATATGACGCGTGACGTCCCATTGTGACGTACAATGCTTTGTGATCGGTTGGCGAACGCGCTCACTCATCGCATTACAAGACATTCCCCCATATTGACTAAAGTGCCGACTTATCGATATGCAGATGTATTCGCATAGGTTAATAGTGATTTGTCTTTTGAAGTCGACCGCTATACGCCAGAGCATGCACTTTCCATAACCTACGTATTAGAAACACTTGAAAGGCACCTACAGTGGCAGCTGTCAATGTGAGCACAATATGTGACTTAGTATCTGGCGTGCGAACGGACAATAATCTATGGAAAAAAATAAGAATACGTTTTACCCTTTCTGGCAATAAAACAGGTATAAGAAACTCTTTGTCCCATCAGGTGGGACAACGACAGCAAAAAACTGTTTTTCTTGCTGTGGTTATCCCACCTGATGACGATTGCTTGTGTTGCGATTGAAACCGAATAAACCAAAGAGTATGGATTCCTGCAGTCACGAAAGCTTCAAATCAGGTGTTAAGATGGTCAAACACCAAATAGAAACCTTTTGCCAGGAATCATGCCTGCATTAACCACACGTGTTTGTTATGATCATGCAAATAAACATTCTCCGATATTAGATGCATTGTCTTTGAAACACACAATCAGTTCCGTACGTGTGGTTAATGCAGACATGATTCCGTGCAAAAAGTTTATATTTGATGTTTGAACATCTTAACACCTGGTTTATTGCCAGAAAGGATAAAACCTAATATTATTATTTCCTATTTTGATACTGACAAAAATGTCCCATTTTGGGCACTAATCTGCCAGGAATGGGATATGATTGCAATGTACTGTAATCCCAAATGAGTCATTTGTTCTTAATTTTACGTGGCAAATTCTGGTTGAAGTGATCAGCACAGCCATTCCATGCAAAGTGCTTACCACACGGAGTAGTGTGCACTTTAGTGATTTAGTAGTCGTAAGCACTAAAGTGCCATCACAAGCACTAAAGTGCTTACTTCTACCACCAAATCACAAATTTACTTACTACTACTTGAGCTGTAAGCGCTATAAAGTGCTTACTACTAAAGTGCCTACTGGCCAAATTATAATGCATTCTTATAGGGAAACTACAGCACTTACTGATCATGTCTGGATTTGAAATAACGACGTCCATTTGCCTAGATTACGTAATTAATTCTGTTTCTTTCCCACCTCCAAGCCGATGGAATGTGCCACGCTCGCCAAACTTTGCCCCATTATCGACCCACCCCCAACTGCCTCCTGAATGAGCCGGATTTCGAACTGGCTGTAGCTGCTGCTACAAACAGATCGTTGCCTTCACCATCCTCATAGAAGCCGATTTTCAGCGTCAACAACAACACAAACGTGGTACAGCAATGATTGCCCTCTCCGTTGCCTTCAACACTGTTGGCATCCTGGCCTGCTGTTGAAGTTGTCCAAAATCATCAGATGCCGTTCACTTACTCGATGCCATGGTTAGCAAGCATACTTACAACCTCGCCGGTAACACACAGCCGCAAGAGACGTATGAACAATCGCCCCCTTCAAAGGCCAGTAATAGCACGGTCACGATTCAACATACATATGTGGCCTGCCATGTAAATAATTTTGCAAGTTCAGGCATGCATATGACATAGCCCTTGTTGAATAGGGCACAAATATATAGAACATTGGCAATAATCTGACAGCTGTTATACTGTTATTGGAGATATATTTCATAATACAGGTTTTTTTTGGGTGTAGATCGCAATGTAAATGTGTTGTTAACCCACCACCACCCTACACAGCCAATTAGTAAAGTTTGTCATGTAAACAAGACGTGCCAGTTAGTTACTACTTCAGCACACTGGTGTTATTGAGAGTAAACCCACAACATTTACCATTTGAGAACGACGTTTCGCTGGTTATAACAACCAGCTTCATCAGGCGATTTGCCAGAATTACGTATTAAAGTGAGGAATATTTTAATCGCTGAAAACTCCAACCACGCCCTCCAAAACCACCACAAGTTCTCTTCACATTAACGATTACACATACAATGTCAACCTTGATGTGTCCTGAGGTAGCACAGTGCGCTATGACCCCACTGAAAAAAATACTTGGGACTATCTTGGATAGCAGCCTGTCCTTGAAGTCCAACATTGAACAGATATGTGATCAAACCAAATGAAAAATTTTCCTGCTACAAATGACATGGCGCGTTTCAGCTGATGTGCTGTGAACTGCCACTCTGTCACTTGATTCACTCAGTGGCAAAGTGCAATACTCTACTCCAGCCTGGTTCGGGAACTCTTACACAACACTGCTAGATGCACACTTAGATTACGAAATACGCATCATAACCAGAACACTTAAACTGGCACCAATCCCCTGACTCCCTCTTCTGGTGAACGTTTCGCCACCAAACATCTACCCAGACACACAAACTGCAAGACTGTGTTTGCATGTTTTCTTACCAATGACAATAAACCTTCCCATCATCAACCAATACCTCAATATTGTGCCTCGCCGCCGACTCAACTCCTGGTCCCCCTTCTGGTCACCATCCTAGAATCTCACGCAAGTCCGCAAGAATGCTGAGTGGAACAACGTGGACGTCCAAAATGAACACCTCACTCGAGACCCAAACTTTTGCACCTCCTGGCTTTGACATTCCCCCGCGGAGACACTGGTGGTGGAACCGTCAACCCACATCAGAACATCAACAGGCCGATGCGCACATCTCCTTCATGAAGCGACAGTGCGATTTTGTCCATGCAATCCAAAATATTGGCCATGTAGTGAATCACTCAATTCTGCGCTTCTTCAATGGAAGGATTAGCAAACCTACACCAACTCTCTTCTGAAGCCTTATCGTGGCTCGCAGACCTCAACATTATCATCTACAGTAGCTTCTGAACATCAATCATTGTCAGGTGCAAGAATGTCAGAATCAGAATCTTGATTTAGAATGGAGGAATCCGATGAGCTATGAAGCTCTTTTTTCACAGATATCCAGTATGGGGCAGGTCAGCAAGTAACAACAGCAAACAATAAAAAAAACCGATAGGAGTGCAATATAGAAACAAAGGTAAGCATGTCACTAAATATAACCAATTAATAAAATAGTGCTTACTAATACAATAAAAATGCATTCTTATTGTTTTACTAAAGTGATTATTAATCAAATTAGTATGCATTCTTACGGGGTAAATTGAGTGCTTATAAATCAAATTAGAATGCATTCTTATGGGTTAACTAACGTGGTCGCTAATCAAATTATAATACATTCTCGTGGGTTAATTAAAATGCTTACTAATAAAATCTGAATACATTCTTATGGGGTAACTGGAGTATTTATTAATAAAATTTGAATGTATTCTTATGGGGTAACTGGAGTATGTATTAATAAAATTAGAATGCATTCTTATGGGGTAATAAAATAAAATTAGAATGCATTCTTATGGGGTAACTGGAGTATGTATTAATAAAATTAGAATGCATTC
>CM025617.2:8411123-8448795 GCA_014621495.2 Entosphenus tridentatus
TAGATACAAAATTTGGAAGCTTTGCAAATGCATATTCTGGGATGTTAAATACAAATTTGAAAGCTTTCCAAATGTAACCAAAATGCACTGTGGTTAGTGAGGGGGGCGGGGTGGGCGGCAATACGCGCGCTCCCAATTGGTTGACTCGGCGCGCGAGACGAGCCGCGTCGACCAATCGGAGGAGGCTCCCGAATTGTCGAGCGGGCCCGCCTGTGCGCGCTAGGGATTTCAATGGGCACAGTCGAGGTGCGTCTCTCGCTCGGCATGACAACAATAACTGCGTGCTGACGGCAGTCGGACGCCGCCGTGTCTCGCAGTCTTTGTTATTTGCCCCAGGACAAGCGAAACTCGTAAGTCGTCACGAAAGCGTTGTCGTCGTCGTCGTCGGGTCTTTTGTCAGCTGTAAGATTCGCCCCGGGGGAGGGGGGAGAGGGGTGGGGTTGCTTGCGGCCTTAGCGCCCCGCGTGAATCCTCGCGTTTTCCTAGATGCGATGCCGCGATTGGCGCGATCTCGACGGCGTGGGAGGCGCCGTCCACTCGCGGTCGGTGTCAAAAACAGTCGCCGATATCCCTTAAGACTCCTGATGGAGGCCGCGAGTTTAATTTGCTGAACGATTTATCTCTACGTTTTTGGACGATGCACGGGGCAAGCCGTGGCTTGATCGACGTTTGGTATTGAATGTTTGTATGTAGCGTATTTGACGTGTTTACGATGTTGCTGTTTGGGCGGGCGTGAAATACAGCGCCGTCGCTGTGTATCGATTCCGCTGACTGGGCCATTCGACGTTAGACTTTATTCTTTGTTCTCTTATTATTCTTATTGTCGCGTTAATTCGGTCTCCTTCGTAAGCATGAGCACAAGTGCGATGTTGTACTCCCGTAAGACTGAACACCATATTGTTGTTAAATAATACATCACTTATACTTTGATTCCATGCAAAGTGTCGTGAGCATACGGATCGATATACAGTGTTGTGACATTCCTCCACATCCTGACTAGTCTATAGGGCATAATATAATTCTAGATTTAAAGCTTTCGTGACTGCAAGGATTCATTCTCTTAGGTTTTTTCGGTAAAGTCACGTAGGTAAAAAATAAAAATAATAGAAATAAGATAAGAAATCACAATTCTTGTATTTCTATTATTTCTATTATTTTTATTCTTTATTTAAAAAAAACCTAAGAGTAAGGCATAATATGTTTACATTAAGATTTTCATGTGTAGATTGGAACTTTTTTTAGGTGTAGGTATAGGCTGCGTTAGACTGGCGTTATGTTTTAGTACATGTGATAAGACTTAATAAAAAGGGAGGATTATCCTATGAAAAAATAGGAATTAGTTTGACCCTTGCTGGCAATAAAACAGGTGGTGTTAAGCTGTTCCAAACACCAAATAGAAACCTCTTTCAAGAAATTAAGTCTGGATTAACCACACACAGGGCTTGTGGTGAGCATGATATATGTATGGCATTGTCTTGGAAACGTATCGGTCTACACCAGAGACGGACTTCTTTAGGGCCTCGTTTCATCTACCATTGTCAGAGCAGAGAACCACGCCAAAAGGCGAACATGACAAAGACTTTGCACTACCAGAGCATTTATAGCTCGGGGTGAGATAGTGTCAAAAAAGTCCCATTTTGCAGTATTATCTTGTTGTGAAATCTTAATATGGATGTTTTGTTTCATGACATTTGAATAGCCGAAGGACTTTGAAGTATACAGTGCGTGCGAGTGTAACATATTTTAAGAATGTGTACTATGTTAAGTAAATTAGCGTTGGAAAAGTGTCGTTTGTCTTGTTAAGAACTTTTCACCCACTGTTTTTTAGGAGCTATGCAACCCTTGTGTTCCTTAATACCCAGGCCCAAGTTCTGTAGTGCGCGTGCCCAGTGTGCATCTTAGAGTCATGTTGTAGTGCTCTTGATAGCTTAACCACGTCAAGTATTTAGACCTGAGGCTATTATAATCGTGTATACATGATGCAGACACCGAGGTGCAATCTATCTACACATCACAGTTATAATGAAGTGCAGCTTTCTGTAAGCAAGCTAGCCGGCATGCAGACTTCCACGTGTATATACTGTACTGTATACAGTATCGCAACACTACTTTTATGTAAGATCCAACTTGTTCTGTTGATCGCCTTGCATCCGCATCGCCAGTATTTGTTTAATAAAATCGAAGGACGCGACTTGGTTGCAGAGAACACGGGCTATACGGAGTGATTCGCGCCCCAGACAGACACTGTTTAATTGGAAACTGCAATGGGCACCGCAAACCTGTGTGTGTGTGCGCAGTTGTTACTCTCTCGCACTTCCTTGGTGTGTACCCCCTAACCGCGTGACCTGCACGAGTTTTCCTGCCTGGGCCGCCCTCTTGCATTCTTGCGGTCCGAGCCAAGTTGTGGAAACGTGCTGGGTCCTATCCCCGGTACCGTTACGCTTCGATCTGCACCACAGTTGACGACCATCATCATCATCAGTTTGTTAACCATTGCCTCTTGCAGGGTGTAATTTCTGTGTTCAAGCCACTGTGCTTATTGTTATTATGTTTGCCGACTGTTTATTGTTTGCGTGTGTGTATGTACTGTATGTATATGGGTGCTCCTACAGTTTAAGGCTACACGGGGGAATCTTTGTGTTTGTATGTATATGGGTGCTCGCTAACGTCACTTGCTTCTGCAGTTTAAGGCTACACGGGGGAATATTTTATGTTTGTATGTATATGGGGAGCTGCAGTGCAGCGGGTTAGCCCTGCTGCACAACGCCCGAATTCGATTCCTGCTCAAGGTCAACACCAGTGATTTTTCTGAACCGGTCCTGGTGCCTTTGTTAGGTCTACTTCTCACTATTCTGGAGGAAAAGGCGATCGGGCGTGGTGCTTGCCACCCTCCCCTTCGTGTGCGGTTGCGGCCTTCATAGGTGCTCCCTAACAGTACTTGCCCCAACAATGTTCAGGCTATGCGGCTTTTAATGCTTTTAGATTTGAGATTTTAGAATGTATTCATGGACTTAAACAATGGAATGTCCCTTCTGTCAAAAGCCTGATATTCAACCTCTAAATTAAGAGAGGCAATTCACATAATGGGTCGTTTTTAAAAAGGGAGACCCATGATTTATAGGAATAGAAACTGTCACTTTTTCAGTAAAAATTACAGTAATACAGCATAGTAATAGTACAGGGTCAACATAAACATAGAACATTGTATGATATTGAGTGCCAGACAGTTCTGTGGAATTGTTGTGTATAAAAGAGCTATACAGTGCATGGGTCATGTGCTAAAGTTTTTTTTTATTGTATAGAGAAGCTATGTAATTTGGATGACTCATTTCTCTGGGTGTTCTTGTGTGTACAGGGTGTGCATTAAGGGATTGCTTCAGACCTTTGAGGGCACACAGCATTCTACATTTTGGCAATAAGCCATACTGCCCTAACACTGTCAGCAACCTGCACACTTAAGTGTGCAGGAATTGGTATTCAGTGATATTTTTTTGCACAAATTATGTTGTGTTTTGGCGGTAAGGAGGAAATTGTAACTCTAAAGGAAATAAAGTTGGTACTCTGTATTAAATCAAATGTGTGACGTTTCACTGTCATCTTGGCAAAGCTGCACGTGGTGCACTTTTGTCAGATGCATCCAAAACTAGTTAAGTTGAAAGCTCGTGAACGTCCATGCCATTTGTATTGCACGGCGTAACTGCAGCCTGAGCTTATCCCACAATGCACCACACAGCTCAAACAGAAGCTGACCTTATGGGTGGTCCTATGAATTCAGTTCTAAACGGCCCTTGCCTACAGTACTGTCCAATTTTATGCATCCTTTGAAATCCCAGCTGCATGCAAGTCAATTTCAGAAGGCCATCAGGGTTGCTGGTTGCGGTTTTTGATTAATGCATACACGGCTTCTCTAATGGAGCAGTCTCAGTCTTATAATATGATATAAACGCATATTTCCTGGTTGATGTAATGTGTAAATTGTATACATTGTATAATTTAGCACAAACTCTGCCCTTGGTTAAAGGAACCGGTGATCTATTTTTGCTGAAAATTGTCAATTTAAATAAATGTTGTATGTATATTGTAATACTTATATTTGGAACACTATTCAAAATTGACAACACATTTGGAACAGATCATTTTGTTAGTTGCATGCAGGAGAGGAGCTGCGTTTTTTCTGCAAGTTGTATGCAAATATGGGTATCTGCAAGTGCAGCGCAGTGTGTCATGGATTAATTGTATGCTACTCTCACTGATCTGAGGCTGAATTGGATTTCCAAAGTGTTCTTGTCAGGTGCATTCTGTGCAGTTCATGAGTCTGTCTTGAGGCTCATTTGGAATCACTCATTAGTCGGACTTGTTCACTTGAGGTGCTCATTGGTAAGCCCTAAGATACATCTGCTAAGTGATGGTTTGTAAGCCTACCTGCATTGTTAGCCCCATACAAGGAGACAACCGCATTCATCTAAATATCTTCAGCTTTCAAAAGATAATTTATTCATACAGTGCGTGCAAAAATAAATAAGGCTTTTGCCAGCTTTGCTGCAGAATGCTAAATCACCACTGAAAAAAAAATGACTTTCTATCCACGACTGCACCGCGATACAGTATACGTGGCATAGGCATTGGTAATGCTATGAGATGCATTTTCTATTTGTGTGTTATGGAGAATGGGAGACCCTTATTGAAGTAGGGCATTGTGAGATCACTGCAGGGAAGATTAAAGATTAATTACTGTCCAGATAGCAGAAACCAACACGGCGAGTTATTCACCCAGCAATGGAAAGAATGTCAGATTATAAAGCTGATGGATTTGATGTTGGCTGTTTTGAGCCCAGCACAGTCTGTGATTGATCACCCTCTGAGTTGGTGACGTATTTACGCACTGCAGAATATTGCGCTGTCGTGAAGTTAACGGCCACATTCTCAAATGACCTGTTAACTCGAGCACTTTGAATGTCTATGCAGAACGTACTTGAAAGGGCATGCCTTCTACTTTACATCTCATGTTACATATAGCTTGCTCACCCATGAGAATAAGACAAACCATACTCAAATGTTTAGCTTTCCTGTACAACATAAACATAAATTATATGGCAATGCATTTCTTTTTTTCCTTTGCATGCAAATATTGCAATTATTTTTACAAAAT
This sequence comes from Entosphenus tridentatus, assembly GCA_014621495.2. Taxonomy (NCBI): domain Eukaryota; kingdom Metazoa; phylum Chordata; class Hyperoartia; order Petromyzontiformes; family Petromyzontidae; genus Entosphenus; species Entosphenus tridentatus. The sequence continues at coordinate 8,416,273 of CM025617.2, forward strand.
GACTGAGTAATAAGAACATCAGCCATGATCAAGCCACTGCTGGATAAGGCCTCCGCAAACAATTGTCATTTCTCATGGCCCTACGATGTAGCAAGCCATATATCATATGCAAACGAGCTGATTCCATCAATTCATCTCCATGGTGGAGTTAAGAAAAAGTCAGATGAACACATGGATTAGCGAACATATGAAAGTTAGACATCATATTGGCCGTTTAGAACAGGAAGTGGGCTTGAGCTGCTCACCTCGCTACAAAGGAGGATAGGCCGGTGGTTGAGACTCACGACAGAGCGGTAGCCAAAGGAGTGAATGTGTCCAAGGAGGACAGTGCAGATATCTGGTGGAAATTAAATAGCTTGGGAATGGTGATGGGATGCACGCACGAATTAACCTCACAAGATATACTAGGTGTGGGCAACCTGCGGCTCGTGCCTGCATGAAGCTCCCAGACGATTCACATGCAGCTTGATAGACGCAGCTATTCTTTTTCCTCTTCAACATCGCTTTATTTGTAACGGGAAAAAATCTGCGGGAGGCAGACATGAGTTCTCGCAGGGTGTACCCGCAGATTTATTAACGCAAAACCCTGCAGCCAACCAGCCAACATGAGCGCAGCAGATGCCTGATAACCCTGTGTGTCTTGTGGTTGTAGTCCATATTAAGATTTTTGTTTACAAAGTTTGGCCGTCCTGTTATAGACGTTATCACACCAATGCAGGGGAATTAGGCGAGATACCAGGTCAAGTCAAGGTTTGATTTCTTGGGAAAGTTTCATCATCTGGCATTGCCTCAATATTCCCAGTTTTCAGTTGAACACCGTGGGATATAGGCGATTGGCGGAGTACTTTTTTCAAAAGCATAGGTTATCATTTATGAGAATACATTTGAAGTGTTGATATTTAATGTGAAACTGTAAATTGTGTAGCAATTTAAACATTTTCTTTTTGCTTTTGTGTATGCATTGGAACTTGTTTGCTCTTTGTCTGTATTTATTTAAAGCCAGGCCTCCCTTGAAAGGAGATTTTAATTCTCATTGAGCTTTTACCTGATAAAAAAATGTCTAATTGTTGCCATACATCTGTATCTTCCACCTTGTTTAACCAGCATGAAAGTTTAAGTGAATGTTTTTAAAGTAAAAATAGAGGCCCTTCACCTGCAAACCATGGGTTGAGAATGTGGCCCTAATCTAATCTTGGCCCTGTGTTTGTGTGGACAGTTTGGATTAAGAAGGCTTGTTGGTTTTAGCCTCCAGGATAAATGAGCTTTCTCAGAAGACGACATTCAGTTCAGTGTTTGGCTCCCAGTTGACATGGGACATCTTGAAGGAACCCATTCAGCTGTATGATGCCGCCCACAACTGCTATTGGAATCTACATTTGTCAATCGATGGATGCATGAATGAACTGCTATTTTCAAAAGCAGGTGAGAGACCGTTGGGACACAATACCCTTCTTGGATGGGAGACAACTGTGGGCTTCATTCTCACGTGTAAACATCCCCCAAAAGAAATTGGTCAAACAACCCAAGCTGGGATCCCTGAAGACATTTCTTGAGAATTGTTGAGTCTTTGGTAAATAAAACATTTTGGGGATATTTAAATTGCATATTTTTATAATGATTTCCCCCACTTACATCATATTGATTAATTGTTACAATTAGGTGTTACGATTCATTTTAAGAATCGGTTTGCCATTCTGGGGATTTTAGCACCTTTAGTAGAACATATACAAATACAATTATAGTGTGTTAGCATGAATATAAGCATAGAGTATACGTTTAACTGATGAATAGATGCACCTTTACATGTCTGCATATTTTATCCCAGTCGTGCTATCATTGCCATACCAAGAGAAGAAATACATTTTACGTAGAACTCGCAGCAAGCGTAGCATCACATCAGGCATAGCGTGTCAGTGGATCACGCAGCAAGGTGGTTTAACAACAGTTGTACTTGCAAAGTCACTTCAATAGACCTCTCATTACAGTACTCGTTGACAACACATTGTAAATTAGCTCATCGCAAGAGAAACCAAAATGTTCGGTCCTCGGATGTTGTGCATTCTAAACAATAAAATATATTTCACGAGGTGGCTTTTTTCTTGACGCAGTATTTGACGATCTGCCTGAGCCCATCGACGCGGTCTACTTGAAAGTCAAGTTTCATCACAGTGGCTTAAATCCGGATTCAAGCTCGGGCTCTCTCTCAGCAGTACCCGGGTCAGTGTTCTGACGTGACCACTACGAGTCCCTTGAGCTACTCAGCCCCGACACTTATTAATGTCAATCTACATTTGCCTGCGTGCTCAGGAAGCTACGCGCGAGCAGGGCGGGCCCGGCTGGCCATGATGAAGCCGGACATCAGCACGCTGTCGCAGCAGCTGAAGCAGGAGCGGCTCTACGTAAGCTCTGAGCGGCAGATCCTGCAGCGTCTCAATGCCGACGTTCTCAAGACTGCCGAGCGCCTCTACCACACGGCGTGGATCGGCAAGCAGCAGCGCATCAACCTCGACCGCCTCATCCTCACCAGGTGCGTGTGCCGCATGCTGGGCCGGGAAAGCATGGTTTTGTTGTAAGGGTTTGGGTTTAAGGTTATGGGTTAGATTTGTTATTGGGAATTGGGCAGTTAGGGGGCAGTTAGAGGAAAGTGGTTTAGTTTTGGATTGAGGTTATTGTTTAGACTTTAGGAGTCAGCGTTAGTGTTAGAGGTTATATACTAATGGTTAGTTGCATGTAGGGGTGTGGGTTACGGTTGTGAGTTAGGATAAAAGTTAGTGTTCAGATTAACAGGTTAATTGTGTTACGGGTCAGAGGTCATGGTTAGTATTGGAAAGTAATTGTTAGGGATCAGGGTTAATTCGTTCCAATTAGGGGTCAGGGTTATTTTTAGGAGTATTGTTTTTGCTAGTGGTTAAAGTTAGGACCTACATTTAAAGTGAAGGATACAATTAAGAGGTCAGAACTAGTTTTATGGGTTAGGATTAGATTTGAGGGGTCATAGGTCATGGCTAGTTTTAGAGGTTAAAATTAGGATTATATATCATTCTAAATTTTTGCAGTTAATAGTTAGATATATAGAGTTTAGGACTTAATTACCACATAGGTGCAAGAGACACATTTCGTTGTTTAGGATTAGAGGTCTGTTAATTTTAAGTGTCGGCAATAAGGTTTCAAATTTGTGGTTAGATGTTAGAGTTTGGAATTCGGGTTGGGGTTAGCGTTTGTGTTGAAGGCAATCACCGTGAAGTGCATATAAAAACTGACTTTGAGTGACCCATTTGTGTTGGCTTACGAATAGCTCTTGAGATTTGTTTTACTCGCGAGATGAAATGAAGCAGTTGCTTATGAGTCTGGCGTGCCAATGTTAAAGCCCTTCTGACTTTTTATCTCAGCACCATGAGAGTTCATATGCTTGGTAAATATTTTTGGTGCACTCCGTCCAAATTTTTTATCAAGCAGTTGCATTCGAACAGCTTTATTTTGTTGTCGTGTGCCGCTGCACGTCTCTCGCAAAGCGATTACCGCTCGGCACAATCACTGAACTGTGTCCTTGTACGTGACCTGCTTGCGACTTCGGGAGCGTATGAAATGAAGGCACATTTATATTTATTTTATAAATAAGGTCTCCCTAATTCATGCAAAGGCCACAGCGGCTGTACTCCGCAGCGGGGCTGGATGGACCACGCTGCTGAAAAATAAATGCGTGCATTTTATTCCAATGAAAGGTGACGGACAAGCCTGCTTGCGCATGTCAGCGAAATATTCTAAAGCTGCGCATGTGCTCCTTTGAGCCCAAGGACTTTCAGGGTTAGCAACCCTCCGCCGGCTGCTGCCTTTTGGACTGTAACTGTGGCACAGCATTACGTAAGCCGCGGCAAAATCCCCAGCGAATGCTGTAACTGTGTAATGAGGGGAGATGTGCTTCCGTGGGTGGAGGAGGACTGGTGGAAAGTGACGGCAGTAGAAAGGTGCCCATTCCTCCCCCCCCCCCAAAGGAAATGGCGCTTACCAAATAAATGTGTTTTCTGCCGCATAATGGTTCATGCCATTTCGTGGAGGGGGGGTGAGGGTTGCGTACATTTTCGCATGTGATTCACTATTTGGCACGGTCGGTCTGCGCGATGTACCAGTTAAGCACATTAGTATTGCAGATGGGCCGAAAATGTAACTGTGAACTCGCAATCCGTGAAATTCACTAATGATGTCCGTAAGGAATATTTGAGGATGCAGTACTCCTAAAAGAATTTGAATGATTATTCAACTCAAATCTCTTCTTTAACCCATAATAATACCTTAAAGCATTTAAACAGAATTTTAAACGTGTAGGATCAGAACTGCTCTTAATCCCCTTTCACATGAGACACATTTTCTCTTGCCAAGAGCAAGCGTTCTGTGATGTAACCTCACGAAATGAAGGCTGCACCCTGATCCACATGGCCGCGATGCTTAATGCGCACTGTTTTCTTAGATTGTATTCTCATAACACAACTGGCACTGCCCCGCTGTTTGTAGCGGTACTTTGCCATTGAACGGTCTGCTGTTTGTGGCATTGTGTGAGGAGCTATTAACCTGGCGACACGGGTTCGATTCCCGCTCACGGCCAACACCAGTGACGGATTATCTGAACCGGTCCCGGGCCTCCCCTAGGTCGACTCAGCTTCAAATGAGTATCTGGTGCGGTGTGTAACATCGCTACTAGGGAGACAAAGGCGGTCAGGCGTGGCGCTGGCCACCAACCCCCTCGTGTGCCGTTCCGGCCTTCATAGGTGCTCGCTAACAGCAGTTGCCCCTACAGTCTGTTAAGGCTATATGGGGGATCTTTGTCTGTGTGGGCTCACACAATGGGTGGCTGGGTGCAGAGTTGTGGTCGTCACACTCGCTGCTGTGCCAGTTTCCATGTAATTGAACGTTTTATTTCTGTCGCTGCTTGCTGATGTTTACGGAGAATTTTCCAAACTGTGCTGCCTGCCGTCTTATTTTAAATGGAGGTTACAGACCATGTGAGATAATTTGTAGAGTGGGCCGCTTTGAAACTGTACAGATAGTCCCCGAGTTACGATGGTCCGACTTATGATATTTCAATCTTACGATGGCGATAGCGATATGACAAAATTGTAAAATATTTTTTATTTTGCGCGGCAGGCAAACGCAGCAGCGTACGAGGTACCATATTGTACGTTGGGACGCTGCCGGGATTGTTTCCTGAAAACTTTCTATTAAATTGCAGTTCATATAGGTAGTCTAAGAATTTAGCTTGTTTATTTTTTACTTTACATTTTACTGTGCAATACAGTATTGTAATTAATAAATAGGTACAGTATATAGTTTATACAGTATGGTACTGTAAATTGCTCTTGTTTTGCTAAATTATCACCATTCTTTAAGACTCCTGGGTAGGCTAGGCCATCTTCGACTTACGATATTTTTGACTTACGATGGGGTCGTCGTAACGCATCTCCATCGTAAGTAGAGGACTACCTGTATTGTATAACTTAAAAATGAGCGTGACGGGAATATGTGAATATGTAGATGATCACAGTGCCTAACCCCATTACTTCAGCTGGCTTTGAAATTCGATGGGGGAAATTAATAAATACATATAATGTCAACATTTAGTGTTATATGATGCCAATATTTGTTGTTGATCCTGACAGAGTAGATGAAATTACTATGGCAGGGATCAGTTGCTATTTAACACTGCGACACACGAACAGTCAGCAACAAACTTGCTGTACTGCCTTTTAATGGCCACCTCATTGGGACTATGCATGAGGGTGGAGATAACTGAGCTGTGTGGATAAAATCCAATCGTACTCGTAGACAAACTCTGCGCTGTCAGAAACATGTTTTATGTGCTGCCTCCTTAATGCCACTTCACTGTCCGAGTAGGTGTTTTATTTCATGCACACAATGATCTCTGCATCATCCACCTACCCTACCTCCCCGGAACTGGAGTACTATTGCACATGATCACCGCCACCATAGTCATCATTACCATCACTACCAGGATCATCGCCATGATCATCATCACCATCACCATTAACATCATTCACTCTCGTTAAACCACCCACATTAACACCACTACTATCAACACTGCAGACAACATTCCACCATCATATTGATCATAGCCACCACAAGCATCATTCTTAAAACCATCCGCACCATCGCTTCAACCATTGCCAACATTCATACCTTTATTACCACCACCATGATCCTGCCATTGTCTCCCATTACCACCACCACCACCACCACCAAATTCATCATCAACACCATTACCACCATCCCAGTCACTACCACGAACATCAATGTCACAATCAAAGACAAAGATCTCCTGTAAAGCCTGAACAGACTTTTGAGGCAAGTGCGGTTAGCGGGCACCTGTGAAGGCCGGCACTGCAGAAGAGTGGGTGGGTGGCCAGCACCACGTCTGGCCGCCTTGGCCTCCAAAATGGCGGTGATTAAACCTAGGGGAGGCCCAGGACCGATTCCGATTATAATTATCATCACCGATATTGGCTGTGAGTAGGAATCGAACTCGGGTTGGTAGCGCAGTGCGCTAACCGCTGCGCTTCCACCGCTCCCTCGTTCTCACCATTACAACCATTAGAACCACCACCATTGCCAACATTAACACCATTGCTGTCACCACCACCATCATCAGTCATTAGCATATTTCACTATTACCACGCCATCATCAGCACCACCTTTCGCTTGTGGCCAGGTTGCTTCCGAAAAAGAGCTATATTGCTCAGTGAGCCTTACCTAGTAAAATAAAAATAGTTTAATCGTGACCACAATCACCACAATTGCCACAATCACCTCCAACAGTGCCACCACCACCTCGACTGCACCTATCTAACATGATACCATTGCGCGGCCGTTGCAGTGCGGATGCGTCTCCGACCGAGTGCTGCCAGCGTGCCAAGGTGCTGGAGGACACGCAGTTTGTGGAGGGCTACCGGCGGCTGGGCTCGCACGAGGGGATGTACGGCGAGCTCGTGGCGCGTCTGCGCGAGGCCCCACGCCTCGTCGCCTCGTGCCTCGTGTGCGGCGAGCGGCTCGGCCTAGAGGGCACCACGACGGTGCTGCAGGTCGTGTACACCGCACTCTACGGCAACGGCATCACCCCGCAGGACGAGGCCTACCTGCTGCAGGTGGGTTGGCTGAAGAGGAGGTAAAAACTAAACGAAACTTTTTATTTTACCAGGTAAAGCCCACTGGGTGGGCTATACAGCTCTTTTTTTTTTTCAGAAGCGACCTGGCCACAAATGATAGCCCAATGAAGCGGCTTAACATGTGGAAACTTATAGCAGACAAATACTCAACACGCATGGTTCTAAATGTGGAGGGAAAAATCGGAGGATCTGAAGAAAAATGCGCGTGACCATGGGGATAGCATGCAAACTCCATATATATAGGCGTCGGGGTCGAGCTCGAACCTATGACCCGTTTACCAGGCGAGGTAGTTAACGTCTCGCCACTGCGGTGCCATCTGGAAGAAGTTGCCCTCTGAAAAAGGGCAATCTTTCCACCTCGACCTCTTCCAGAGGGCGAAGAGGTTGCCCTGCAGGATAATATTGGTTTTGGAAAGCCAATAAGCCGGGGACTAAAATATATTTTATTTCATATGCGGAGACACAGAACCAAGGTCAATAGATAATCAGAGAAAATATCGCAGCTGCCACCGTGGTTATTTTACTACTGATAGCCCTTACGGTTGTGATGATGATAAAGTTGTATGGATAAATAGGAAAAATTTTCAGGAGTGTGTTGCATTTTAATATCCAGTGAAGAGCTTTGGGTGATTCAGTGACAAGATGTTAACTACCTCGCTGAGTATGTAGGAGGTTGCGAGTTCTTGTGAGTCTCCATAAAGTAACAGTGGCGTCGGTGTGATGTTTGAACCTGTAGTTGTAACAGTCGACCGAACCTCAGAGGTCTGCGTTCACTATCTCATTACCATCACCATATGGCTGGAGGTTTTACTTTTAGCTGATCTAGTTGCAACCAAACTCATGATTTTCAATTTTCAGCTAATTTTAAGTTTGATTTATTCTGACGTTTATATGTTGCAGCTGGAGAAGATAATATAAATTTATGGAAGGATATCATGACCGAATTGGAAGTTCAGGATAGAACACAATTAACCATTATGACCGCTACTCTGACAAATATAGAATTCACACAATAAATATCGGATGCATGCTCTGGTTCGTGTGACATTTTCATTTTGCATTCCATTCAGATTCAACTGAACTCTGCATAAGCTAACACAATTAATGCATGGTAGTCGCCCATCCAATCACTATGCAAAGTCAAACTAGTCTTCTGAGATCTGATGAGATAGGGTGCATTCTGTGTGATTTGGTTGTAAGCATAGTCGTAACAGGTGCCGCAGTGGCGAGAAGTTAACTCACTCACCATGTATGCAGAAGGTCGTGTGTTTGATCCTGACCCTGACGCGTCTATATTTGGAGTTTGCATTTTCTGCCCGTGGTCGCCTGGATTTTTCTCTGGGTGCTCCGGATTGAAATCCGAAGCAACATGCATTTGGAGTATTTGGCTATATGATAAGCCACTTAATTGGGCTGTCATTTGTGGGCAGGTCTCTTCTGAAAAGAGCTATATAGCTCAGTGGGCCTTAACTGGTTGTAAGTAAAAAAAACAGACATGTCAATACGTAAATAAATAAAGCTCAATCTCACGTAGTTGTTGACATGTGGCCGTGGCAACGCTGATGGTCGCCACGTTCTTGCGCCTGCAGGTCCTGCGCTACCTCATGGAGTTCTCACTCAAGCAGAGCGACTCCCCGCGCCGCCTCCTCCGCCGTGCCACCTGCTCCTTCAGCCTGCTCTTCCGCCTGCTCTCGGATGGCCTGGCCGCCGCCAAGATCTTCCTGACGGCGGCGCTGCGTGAGCCCATCCTGCGTTTGCTCGTCGAAGACCAAGACCGGCTCGAGACCGACCCGGCCAAGCTTCTCGACCGCCTCGAGATCCACACGCAGGTCTGCGCCGGCTCTGTGTCGGCACTCGCGGGATACTTTTTTTTTAATGCCGTGGCTTTTTGGTCGTGACCCGTGTTAGTTTTTATGTTTGTTTCATTTTAAAACCCCACCTCTTCTCCCTAACCCAGGGGTTGGCAACCAAAATCACAAGGGGATTCATTTTTGTTCGAATTCGGTAAAACATTTTTTTTAAGAGCTCAAATGCATGTGAATAACGTCACGAAGCGGCAGAGGTTGCAAACGGGTTTTGATTCCTTACCCGTACCCGTACTCGGCCGCACCAGGGTCGCAAATGGGTATCCGTACCCGGCCGAGTACGGGTACCAGTTCCCTACCCGTACCCGTACCCTACCCGAAATGAGTGACAAACGGTTACTCACCAGTGACTCACGGCCTACCCGTACCCGGCCGCACCAGGGTCGCAAATGGCTATCCGTACACGGCCGGGTACGGGTAGCCGGGTATCGGGTATGGGTAGCCGGGTATCGGGTACCCGGTTGCGACCTCTGCGAAGCGGTCCCTAAAGAGCCTCAGGTTGCCGACACCTGCCCTAGCCCATCATACTCCCTGCCTCTGCCCCCCAGATAAAACCAGGCCTACCCCAACCTCTCCTTAACCACGCCCACCTGTTATCCTAGTCTGTCACCATAACTGCACCACCACTCTTAATAACCCCACTCTTTATCTCCACCACTATCATGTTACGTACAATATTATAACTGCTGCAAAGCGCCTTGGAATAATGCGCTTTATAAATATTTTTAGGTAAAAGTGTATTTTACCAATTTAACTCCCAGTTTGTTCGATCGACGCCACGTTGTGAGACGAAGTGTTCCATTTGAATTCTGGCAGGGCAGTGTAACTCCCCGTGTTAAGATAACGGCTCGTGGAAGGTGATATTGTAGAACTAGATCTGAGATTATCTCGAGACACGTCACTTGCCCACATGAGGGATGTTGCACATTCCTGCATCCCAAATAGAATGTGGTGGTATTTTTGTCATCGGTAACAGGGCTGATAGCGTTGTCTCGTTTGCAAATGAGGTGAAAATTTCCACCAAGGGTTGCTACGCGGATTTAAGCCCAGGATCTCATCTGTGATTGGCTCAAGGCCTCAAGAGAGAATTAGTGGATCATGCAGAATGCTTCATGGGCAGGGGCTGCAAGGTGGCCTGCAGAAGGCAGCAAAGTAAGTAGGTCATTGGATAAGCATCCACCGTGGAAGTCTGCTGAAAACAGACCTTGAGACTCGGTGAAACCATTCCAGCGAAATTAATGGACTTTTGAAGGATTCATCAGCTGCAGTGTTCATCTAATGAGGTGCACTTGGAGGAGATGGCAATCAGATCTGGAACACTCCACCTATATACACACACACTTCAGGCCTTAATGAGTTGTTGATCATGATAAAACATCTTAGTGATGTATCAGCGGGAAACCTAAATTGTGTCTGACATTTGCACAAATTGGCCATTGAGCATGATTTTAGTGGCAGTGTATTTTGAGGTTGGTGAAATATTTTTTTAGAAATGTAATTGTGAGTTCAGGAAAAAACAAACTCTCCAACTTTAATTACACACGTGCTACCAGTGCAATGATAAGCAGCGGTAATTCCTATTTATTTAATTTTATCTTAGTTGTTTACGGATTACAACGGCTTTTGTTCCACGTGGAAATTCTGTTGGTGGCGCGACTGCATTCCGCGCATTCACTTCGTTGAGCTCTGTAAGATCCCCAGATCCTCACTGTAAAATGTTAAAGCTTGTTTCAGCAATCAGATTCTATGCCATGTCCATTTAGATACACTTTGTAACGGTGCTTGGCCCTTTGGTATATGACGTTTAAAGTGTGTGTGAGGCTGAAACCGACTTTAGCTTCATCCTCCAGTGACTGGTCTATGTGGGGTACTTGGAATGTTTGAGTTTCTTGAAGTCTATAGAATACCCTTTAGAGTAAATGCACTTCGGAGCTCAATTGATGACCTGTTTGTACTTGCACAGCCCTCTTATCAAATCACTGCAAGATGAGAGCCTTACCAAGCCTTGCAGGTTTTGTGGGGGTTATTTTACCTTACTTAACCACACTGCTCAATGTGGGTTGGTGATCGTGGTTATCATTGATCCGGGAGCATAGCAAATACAGTACCAATCATGGATATTGCTGCATTTCCCTATGCTTCCCACCACGTATCCCAACAGCCTATAACCTGGTTATTTATTTTATGCATGGCGGTCACCCATTCATGCACTTGTAACTAGCAAGGTGATACACACAGGGATAACACTCAAAGGCCTACACAGGTGGATTCACATCCCCTCACCACCACTGCTGCCCTCTCCCCCCCCCGTCTCCCGCGCGCGGCGACAGGAGCGCCTGTTTGGCCCGCGCGGCACTGACGAGTTCCGGGCGCGCGTTCTGGAGGCCGTGGAGGTGAACGTGACGCGGCTGGTGGCGCTGGTGAACCGTTTTGCGTCCAGCCTGCGCCGCAGCACGCACTGCTTCCCCACCGTGCTGCGCTGGGTCGCCTCGCAGGTACTGCACGCCATCCAGCAGCAGCAGCAGAGAGAGAGAGGATGTCTTTTTAAATCCTTTATATTAAGTTCACTTGCTTGCTTGCTTGCGCGCTTACGACCGTGTAAATCTTTCGGTCGTTTTTTGACCCACTTCCCGTGATCCAATCGAGCTGACATTTTGCATACAGACTCGTTGTGCGTGACAATTTATTTTCGTGAATTTTTTTTTCCAAAATGTAACACTTTGTAGGAATTTTTTTTAAATATTTAATTACCAATTGCTTAATGGTGGCAGGCAATCATCTGACCCATAGGTGGCAGCCATCTCAAGCCAGAGGACGAGAGGACTCTAGCCGCCACGCATATAAAGGATTTATAGTGAAAAACTTTGTTTTCACGGGTTAATTTTTTCATTTGTTTTTCTGTATGTATGCATGTCTCTGTTTGTTTGTCCACGTCTCTGCTTGTTTTGTCCATGTAAACTCGTCTGCCTTTGTGTCTGTTGAACTTTCAGTTATTGTTTCTTATGATTGAAGCTACAAGCTTCTTTTGGGTGACCTGGAGTTGCATCCACTGCAGATGAGAACTGTTGTTTTTTGGGTTGCGTCATCCTTTAGTGAGAATGTGAATGTTTACAACGATGACAGTGGTGCTTAACGATCATGGCGATAGGCAATGATGGTGAAGGTGGTGACGCCCTCCGTCTTCAATCCACTTTTCCATTTCCGGTCATAAATTCGCCTCGTCCAGGCGTACGTGACGCTGGCACGCGCGGAAGGCCTGAGCCCCGGTGAGGCTCGGGCTGTGTGCACGGACCTGCTGCTCGCCTGCTTCATCTGTCCGGCCCTGGTGAACCCCGAGCAGTACGGCGTCATCACCGATGCCCCCATCAACGAGGTGGCCAGATTCAACCTCATGCAGGTAAGCGGAGAGTGCCTCCGATGGATTGATGTGGTTCACATGCTGAACTATTTAAAACTACTAAAAACGATCTTCTTGGTTCTTTCGGTAAAGTCACGTAGAAGGGAAATAATAATAATAATAAAGTAATAAAAAACCCATAATAAAATAATGTATTATGCTTTATTATGTTTTATTATTTTATTATTTTCCTTCTACGTGACTTTACCGAAAGATCCAAGAAGATGAACCCCTGCAGTCACGAAAGCTTTAAATCGAAATACTAAAAACTATTTTATTTTATGAGGTTGGGCCCACTGAGCTATTTCGCTCTTGTTCAGAAGCGATCTGGCTATCACTAATGATAGCCCAACGAGAAGTGGCTTCTCACGTGGAAATTTAGTGAAGCCAAATGCTTTATAAACGCACGTTTCTAAATGTTGAGGGAAAAACCGGGGGAACCCGGAGAAAAATCCACGTGACCTCAGAGAGAACACGCAAACTCCAAATTTACAGCAAGAGTCCAGGTGGGGATCAAACCTGTATGGCAGGCGAGGTAGTTAACATCTCTCCACTGTGGCGGCCACTTGTCCTGGTACCCCCCCCCCTTCATTCACCAAGCTGCACAACAGCCTTGACTGACACGGCTTGGTATAAGGCCTTCATCCGGTAGTGGATTGACTCAGGAATGTAAATTATTGAGATTTATTTTGATAAATCTGCTTTGTGGGAGGAAGTATGCATGCAATAAATTCACCCCTCTTGGCAATTCGATGAATTATTATCATCATGGTGCAGATTTTTATTGCAGAATATATATATTTTCGTACCATCATTTGCAGTGTCATTTATTCTGGCTTGTTCTCTTAATCTACGATTGATATATAATTCTAATTTTAACAGTTCTGTTACGTGGTGAATGGTTATGTGCCTATTATGATGCCAGCAGTGGTTACCCCGGCATAAGAATTTGTAATTTATACTTCTGACTCAGGGCTGCAAACGGGAGAAGAGTCATGCCCCATGCCGTTTGAATGTTAATATAAACCAAACACAATCCTACCTCAAAATGCTTTAGAGTAACAAAGGAACTCTCAGATTACCAAGGTTGGCTCTACGTACCCTTGCGAAAAGTTCAACATAAATCTTGACTTAAAGCTTTCGTGACTGCATGAATTCATATTCTTTGGGTCTTTCGGTAAAGTCACGTAGATAGGTTCAAGGAAAATAACAAAAAACTACCACGTTTCGATCGCAACACAAGCGGTCGTTTTCCTGATGACTGCTTGTGTTGCGATCGAAACGTCATAGTTTTTGTTTATTTTGTTATTTGCTTTGAACCTATCTACGTGACTTTACCGAAAGACCCAAAGAACAAGTTCTACATACATACATACTTAGTTGGGGGCAGTCTCTCCAAGAAACAAAAGACGTTAACTTCCCAAATCTTGGCACTCATTGCAGAGGTGATAAATTCAAATGAAGTCATGTTAACAAGTGATCTGAGACACCATTGGAACCTCCTTTGCCAGTAGCAAAATATGATAATAGTTTTTTTACCCTTTTATTTGGCAACAAAACTGACACCTTTTTTACGAGGAGTCATGTCTGCATTTTCCACAATACCTGCGGTCGGAATGCAAATAAAAAACACAACTCTGATAATGTATGCACTGTCCTTGAAATTGATTGGTCCACGCCCGAGACAGCTTTTCTTAGAGCCTAGTCTTCACATGGTGTTGGACCAGATGACGCCAAAAGGCGCACAACTCAAAGACAATGCACCATCAGAGTATGAGTTTCTAAATGTGGAGGGATAAACTGGAGAAAAATCCACACGACCACGGGGAGAACATGCAAACTCCAAATATATACAGGGTCTGGATCGAACCCACGACAAACTCCTCCATACCAGGCGAGGGATTTAACATCTCGCCACCGCGGCGCCAAGTTGATGATGCAATGCTGGCTCGTATTACTGGTTAAGTGTTACGGGGCAGCGTCACACACAATCCTCGGCTGCATCATCGCGGCTGTGCTGACGCGGCTGTCTGCGAACTTAAACGCATCCTGCCCGGGCCGACGACGGTTATTTGTATGCCCAACACGGACCCCGGACTCGGTAGAGCTCACCGATGTGTCGACAGACAGTCGAAGGATGCTTCATTAACTCGGAAAGCATTGATTTTTGTTTTTAAGGGGTGTGCCAAGAGGTTGCTTTTATGGTGTGACTTCCACGCGAAAAATTGTCTTTAAAAAAACAAACTTTTTGTACTGCTGATGTCTTGGCACGTTCACTCGCTGGCTGTGGCTCTGAGTACGTCTAATTTCTGTCCCGAGACTGATACCTTCCCGTGCTGTTTGCAGGAAGACTCGTAGTTAATGTACAGTCCGCTCGCAATGGTATTTAATTGTTTTTCCCCCAACGCTAATAAATATTTGGTACGGCTCGTCCAGCGCACTTCCCAAAAATAAACACGGGCAGCAGTAGGCGGGTGTCTGGTTCCATATGCGTCTGTGCCTTTGAAAAGGTCACCAAATGTGCCGCTACAAATTGAAGTTCGGCTTAGACGCCACCGAATTCAGATGCGGCGCGTGTGCTCTACTGAGAAAAAAACACTGACCAAGGGAGGGGAGATGACATCGCACAAACCAATCGATACCTTCCATTAGTATCCAAGCCACAGCTGATAATGAATCTGGTTAGCTCGCTACAGTCGCAACATTACTCACGATTGCCATCATGAACCACTCCGCAGCACTGAATACTGGTGTACCTATCTCGAAAGGATTTCACTGGGACAAAACTGTTGCAGGGCAGTATTTGATGCGTAAATTACTCCCTGCTTTCAGTTAATGCCAGTTGGCCAAAACGTCAAGATTTCTTTTTTTCATTAACAACACGTTGATGTGATTCATGATTGACATAGACGATGATGATGATTACGATTCAGACATTTCTTTTTAAAAGAATACACAGAACAAAACATTAACAGGCTCTTATATTTTCGATAAGGCTGACTGACACACGTTTCAAGATTCGTTATTGAGAAAAATATGTTCAAGTCACATTAGGATGTTTTGTGTTGATTTTATTACAGTGACCTGTTAGAAAGTATGTGCTTGTAAGTTAATGAGCTATTTGTTTATTTGGGTTGCATTTTCCTTTAAGTCGGTTGATTAATGAATCGGTAACGTGAAATAATAATGCCCAGAAAAAAAAAAACACTGTCGGTCTCAAGACTCATTCTCAGGAATATGCATTTGGATGCGTAGCCGGGTTCACGAATAAATGTTTTGCATGTGAAAATAAACTGGATTACCTGGAGAAAACCCACACATACAAGTGAGTAACATTCAAAGATCGCATGCGGTGGGCATGCTCTTTAATTTATATTGTGACGTGATGGGATGTGGCTTCACACTCTTGTGTCTTGCGATATCTTTGGATTCAGGTGGGGCAGGTTTTGCAGCAGCTGGCCATGCTGGGCTGTGAAGATAGCGACTCGCGCATGAAGAACATCGTCAGCAGGTTTGACCGGGTACGCAGTCCTTTTCCAGTCTCGCCGAGTGGCAATTCCTGCCAGTGACTGGACCAATGAGCAGCCAGCAGAGTCATTTCGACCAGCGTAACGTGTGGCAGACCCAGCCAGTTTCAGATCCTTGTAGACAGCTAACACAGCGAGTAGCTGATTACCCTTTTTTTGGGGGGGGGGGGGGCATGTACATTCATGCATGTTTGTGTGGCGTAGCGGTTGGCACACTTTGCAATGATCCCATTGGCTTCCTTTCAAAATTCCAGAAACGCACATCGGTGGAAATTGAAATGTGAACCTAGCCTGCTGCACCTTTAAGGTTGGCTCGGCCCAAGACAAGTATCATGTAAGATGGTGGTGTCACCATCAGCACTCGGGAGACGGGCAGCCGGGTATGCGTGGTGCTGGTTTGAGAGCCCACCTTTATTTGCCTTGCCAGCCTTCGTCAGTCACGGCCTTGGTGCGTGCGATATTTATTTTGCGTGCGAGTTTATGTACGAGGAGCCGTGACACTTGGTATTATGAACCCGTCATCTTGAGTTAAATTCGAAACTTAACGATGTTTTTTTTATTTTAACCAGGTAAAGCTCACTGAGCTATGAGCTATTTTTTAGAGGTGACTTGGCCAGACACGATAGCTCATATGGTGGCTTATATCATCACCATATATGGGAATTCAGTAGCAGCCAAATAATGTAAATGCATGTTTCTGAATGTGGAGGGCAAAATCGGAAGACCCGGAGATAAATGACAGCCACTTATAAAATCAATAACAAGTGGTATGCAAACCTGTCAACCCCTTATCAGTGCCTACCTTATTACAGACCAATTCAGACCTGATTCATCAGCCCGTGCCCTTATACATCTAACGTTCATCCTACAAAGGCCTATCCCAGGAGAAACACAAACAAATAGACAAAAAAAATTTTTGGCTGTATTGAAACGTCTGTGCGCTATATGGACCTTAAAACTACATTTCTCTGGGCAAGAATACGGGTACACCGTATGGGTTGACAGGTGTGGGTATGTGCATCTGAGCTGAGCCTCCCCTAGGTCGATTCAGCTTAAAGTGAGTACCTTGCATCCCACTGTGATTTTTGCACACAGCATTGGTCTATGGTGCTTTTTTCTGGAATTTTTCCTTTTTTTTCCTGGATTTTCTGTTTGCACTTAGTCACATAGTTACTTTAAGATGTTTTCTTGTTCATGTTTTTGTTGCGGTTGCACCCGATTCAAGAGCCGAATGGCTCACAGGGCTATTCCTAATAAATGAACTTGAACTTGGTGAGATGTGTTCAACATCAGAACTGGGAAGGCAAAGATGGCTTGATTCGGTGCCAACTCCACCATCCCCATTGCGTGCTGTGGTATCCCAAGTAGGTGCACACGAGCAACCCTTGTCTCCTCAGTCTGCCAATCTACATCGGGTTATCTTTGTGTTTGTTTGTGCGCGTGCAGAGTTGTGTGTCGTCCTTCGTGGACGTGATCATTGGAGCGCGGGTGCTGGAATCTCCTCCGCTGTCCAGCTACAACCTCATGGAGGGTCTGAGCAGGACCACGGTGTTCATCACGGCGGGGCAGCTGCAGGGCATGGTACGTCCGGAGTTGAAGGAGGTCGTTGAAAAAACGTCAAATTCAATGGTTTGAATGGATGCGCAGTTTGTTGAATCGGTTAAATTGGCGGCTGTGGAAAAACCGGCGTGGTCAGGTTTTTGCGGTCTTGCCGACTCGTAGGGTGTGACAGATTAAATAAAGGGGGCCCGGCCTCGCTCAAAGCCATCTCATGATTTTTTTCATTTGGCATTGGTGGAGGTTTGCATGGCAGTGACTGCCATCTGCCGTTCTTTGTCAACATCGCCCATTAGCTGGAGCACTATGGCACGTGTCTGTGCCGAGCGTGATGTTGGTGGTAATGGGGATTAGCCACGGCAATGATTCGCACGCACCCACCCACCGACCCATCCCTGCAGTTGTCACAACTCGATTCAATCTTCGATCTTTTTTCATCGTTGTACTGTATCACGTGAGTGGCGCATGCTAGGAATTGCACCGAGAGACGGCAAGAGGAACGCGTGGATTGGAGAACATATGCAAGTTCGTGGCATCATATGAATGGTGTTAATAAAAATAAGTGGGCTTGGGCAGGACATGTCGCTGAAAGGGTTGATGGCTGTTGGTCGAGATTCATAGCAGAGTGGCAGCCCAGGGAGGGAATGAACCCCAGGGGATGTTGACTGCGGAGGAGTGGTGAAATTGGCTTGTGTGCAAGAAAATTGTGGATCGTTTTATCGCAAGATCATGAGAGATGGCAATGACTTTTGAAGGCCTTCGTCGAGCAGTGGATGGATTTATGGCTGATGGTGACCCTCTCATTCTTAACGTTCCAGCCTTTTAAGGTGGAGTTTTTTCTGTCTTGTTGAGACTGGCGTGTTCTGTGTCGTTCATTTAGCATGTGAGCATAAATGAAACTCGCTTACAATTTTCACGAATAAAAAAAAAATCTATTTGTATGCACATGTTATTCTTTACTACGAGGACAAGAGTGTATTGCAATTGCTGAATCGCCGCATCATTTCCCACCTCTGATGCTGCTGTTAGTGTATCTGTCTATGCTGAACTTTTTTTGCGCCATATGTTGCCATCCGTGCTAATCGGAGGTGCAGGGGAAGGTGACAGCAGTGGATAAGATCAAGGTTGATGATGATGATGATAACTGGCCTTTTGGGAGCACTTCTTCTTTCGTATGGGTTGATAGCAGATTAAAGATGTAATTTTCGTTGTGTTATCCACTCAATTGTCTGTCCACAAGCAGAGTGGATCTCTTCCATTCCTCCTTTAAAGCAGTGAAGACAGCAGCGGAGTGTTTAAAATGTGGTCTATGGTTTGGGATTCGTGGCCGCCGAATCTTTGATGCGCCATTTGTGCATCGGGTGGCCGCATTGGGAGCACTCTCGATTCACGCCTATTCTCAGTACCCAGCCGTGATACATGCAGGAATAGAATAATCTACGGTATGTCGCTACACATGATGATGGTGGTGGTGATGGTGGTGGCGCGGTGACTTAGATCGGCTTCCTGCACGCCGTGCTGGCCGCGAACTCGCTGGCGGACGACGACCGCGCGTGGCTGGAGAGCCTGCTCGCGCGCCTCCCTTCCCAGCCGCCACTTGGCGCCGGCGGAGGCACCAGCAGCGGAGGCAGCAGCCATGCCCTGTGCAGCCAGGGGTGCACACCGTCTGCCACGCCGCACGTCTCGCCCGCCACCACGCCCTCCAGCAAGAAGAACCTGCTGCAGATCGGTGAGGGATCTCTGCTGCTCGCGCTTTCCAACTGAGGTTGGAAAGCGTTGGTGGGTTGTCTCTGTGCGTCTGTCCGTCCGTGCGTCCGTCAGCCAGCCAGCAATGGGGAAGAGGCACTGTAACTCTTGTAAAGGTGATTCGGTTTGACTGAAACTTTAACGTACCTCCGATTAGCACGGTTGGCTATGTACGGTGCGAAAGAAGTTCCACTTACACACGGCGTAATGTTTTGTTGCTGTTGCGGACTTTGCCTGTGTGAAAACCAGCCAAATTGATCAATTGGTTGCTCAAAACGTGAAGACATGAACGACAGAGCTAATATGCAAATGTACTTAGACCTCACAGCAACCTATTGCCTTCCACAATGGTAGTTCAATACTTCTAGAAACAAATTCAATGTTAGATCCTGGAGTATGCGCAAGCTTTGTTTTATTTATTCTGTTTTGTATTACTACTGTTGGTGACCAGTCACCCAGAATATTCCCGCAATACTGAGAGCACATGGTTTTCAATTGGAAGGCCGCTAGTTTTAAGTCGTTTCATAATTCGGCATGTTTACCCAAGAAAGCCTCATTGAGGTTCATAACTTTTTTTCAGGAAGATCACGCCAGGTTTTCGCAGTGCGAGTAGAGTGATGTAGCTAGCTGTAATCCCAACTGGAGTAGTTAGCAGGTCTTTGTTCAGAATTGGGATATGTTGGTCAATACCAATAACATGGTATGTTTTTATTTATTTATGTTTAGCTGTGAGAGGAAAATTAAGAAGCCAGAGAGAACCCAAACATTGCAATTGGTGAACCACATTGTTGCGAGTCATTAGTGGGTGTCCAATGGATTGATTGGCCATCGTCATAGGAATGCGAAATTGACGCCACCGGCTTAATGGTGTGAAAAGATTAGCGTCTCTCCATGGTAATTTTAACAGAAAATAACTTGGTTGTAAGAGCAGAAGCATTGAACCATAAAGTGATGAAAATGCATCAACTTGGATTTCTATCGCAGAGAAATAAGTTTACAGTGAAAAGGCCATTGGGTCAAATTGGGCCACCTCGGTTTGATTAAGTACTGTTGACCTGCACAATGCAGAAGCCTTGATGCATCCCACCCAAAGGCCCCTCACCTTATCTAATATAGATTTGTTGTCTCAATAAAATGTTTCTTGATTCATAGGACATTGGTCAATGTCACTGAAATGTATTCACCATTCGTACGTTATCAAACGTGTATTAAATTCCATAAATCACATGCGTCATCCTGGGTGACTAATAGATGCAACAGCCGAACTGAAGTAAATTTTAGACACTCGTTCACACGGCCCGTATCTTTTATTGTTTCGTATAACGACCGGTGCTCTTGCCAGGTCATAAATAATAAAGGACCAGTGCTCATTGAACGTGTAGCTCTTTTGATATGGGATGAATGTTTTCTGCATCTCTCTCCTGACATAGAAACAGTTGGGGTGGAGTTGGCCGTGAACTAAAAGGCTGGATGGTGTGGTGTTATGTGCACTGTCCTACGATAATTACCACCCAGTTTGTACCTGAACCTTGTCTATGCCTTCCCCCATGTCGACTTTGCGTAGAATGAGTACCAGGTATGGGGAGATGATAATGACAGAAAGGTGATCAAGCATGCCTCTTGTTGGCAACACCTTGTGTTTCCAGGCTGCATAGCTCAATAGGCGCTGGCCATCGAAACAGTCAAACTACTCGTGTCTGTGTCCATCCACAGATAATAGACGCATTCATGGATCGGTTGGGGCCACGGATAAAAGGAGTTGCTGGTAATAGGAGTTTCTTTGTACTAGCCCAGGGGTCGGCAACCAAAATAACAACAGGAGAATTTATTTTCGAATTCGGTAAACAAATCAGTATTTCAAGAGGCGCAGAGCTTGTGAATACGAGAGATGGTCCTTGATGAATAACGCGACGAAGCAGCCGCATGCGGCTTCAGAGGTGCACGTTGCCGACCCCCTGTACTATCCGGTCTGCAAGGCTCAGAGCGGGCGTCTTTGCCCTTGCACCGTGCCATTTGTGTGCCTGCATGGCGACGCGATTTCCTCCAGCCGCTGGCCGCAGTCTTGGCCGGCTGTCCGTCGCGGGGGGGCAGCAGCCCCAGGACTGCGACGGCGACGCGGCGTCGGGTGACGGCTACCCCGAGGAGGTCCCGGAGGAGGTGCTGGTGCTCTCGCTGGGCGCCAGTTGCTCGGACGTGCTGCCCGGCTTCATGTCAGAAAATGAGGTGCGTGCATGGTTGTGTGTGCATGCGTGGCTTTGTGCGCGCTGATATCGTGGGGAACGGTGGTGCTGCGAGTACGGCGAGCCGAGTTCGATTCCCGCTCGCGGCCAACGCGTGTGACGATTATCTGAAGCGGTCCTGGGCCTCGCTTAGGTTGACTCGGCCTAAAATTATTACCTGGTGCGGTGTTTAAACATCACCACTCGGGAGACAAGGGCGGCCGGGAGTGAATTTCTCCACCCACCTCCTCATATGCCGTGCCGGCCTTCATAGGTGCTCGTTAACAGCACTTTCCCTTACAGCCTTTTAAGGCTAAACAGGGCATCTTTGTTTTTGTGTGTGCTTATTTTTACACACGCATGTCGGTGCAAAGTAATGGGGACTGAATTGGTGGGTCATGTAGATTTGTGAAACTTCTAAACCTACTGGGCTGAGATGAAATGGTTGCACGGGAGGTCGGAGTACTGCACCAATATTTCTGGGATGCTGTTTTTCGTTACGGGCAGATGCAATTAAATTGGTTTCACAAGTTTAGTGAGTTGGTGACCTTAGGCCAGTTCACTGATGTTTAAATATGTATCTTTCGTTTTTCACAATGTGGCGGATTTGGTGTGTGGCTGATGTGACCTTATTCCAGCCAATCGCAGTCTCTGCTCATTTGCTCAATTTCAAACCAAGCCTTCCACACTCGCCTGAAAGTTTAGGTTCCTCTTAGAAAATGATGTGCCTTAACCGAAATAAACAGGCTGAGGTTGTCTAGAAATTATCGTCGAAAATTTGGGTAGCTTGTGAAGGTGTTTGTTTCTGTTAAAATAAGACGATGAGAGAGACGGCAGAAGCATCCACAGTGGATGGAGGCTTTGAAAGCTATGACGTCACAGAAATGCATTATAAATATATATTTAAAACTAGTCATGGTCCTTTGGCAGCCGATTGCCAGATAAAGTTTTCCCCATTCTGTTTTGGTCATGAAGGTTTTTTTTTTAACCATAATTCACCACGTTGGTCATTACGGTTTGGTGAACATGGCCGGAGAAAGGGTTTGGATATCACTCCCCCACTGATTTAATTGAACAGAACTCACCAGGTTTCTAATGCAGTGCACTAACTACGGCGCCACCACTCCCCTTATGATCTTATCAGCCACGTTCGATCCACTACTAGATAAATGCCTCCCCCCAGTCGTTGCTAGAAGGGATGGTGGCCAGTGGTAGAGACTAAAAATGGGAGTTAAGGATGAGTTGCAGCAACGAAATTGGACCAAGTGAAGCCGTGATATGTGCAGGCATTATTATATTCTTATGTTTTTTCGGTAAAGTCACGTAGGTAAAATTTTTTAAATTAAAATTAATAAAAATTAAAATTAAAATCACTACGTTTCGGAGGCAACACAATCTTCCGTCACAGCACGATTGCTGTATCAAGTAAGATACTTGATACAGCAAGCGTGCTGTGACGGTTCCACCTGAAGACGGAAGCTTGTGTTGCCTCCGAAACGTCGTGATTTTTATCTTATTTTTGTTTTACTTTTTATTAATTAAAATTTTAATTTCTTACCTACGTGACTTTACCGAAAAAACCTAAGAATACGAATCCTCGCAGTCACGAAAGCTTCAAATCTAGAATTAACAGGCATTATTATAAGTAAGGAATATATAGCCAAGCCTACAGCAGTCTGTGCCTGTACGTCACCTTCCATCTCGGTATGCGCTTGCCAGGTGCTGTCCCTGCAGGTGGTTGGCGGGAGCCAGGGGGACGGCGGAGGGGACGAGGGTAAACTGGAAGCCGAGGGCAAACCCGACAAGACTCTGCGCTTCTCGCTGTGCTCCGACAACCTGGAGGGCGTCTCCGAAGGTAGGGGCGACCTCCCGGGACGGCTTGCACCGCAGTTTCCAGTTGCCCGCACGGAAATGGAACCTCGCCGTGTTGGAGTGAACAATCTAAATTGAAAGCAAAAGCATTGGCTCGCGAGATGCTTGTTCTCTAAAATGGGGTGGAGGCGGATAAGGGAATCGCGTCGCACCGCGTTGACAATCGGAGCGGAGAACTTAGCGTTGTACAGTCTCAAAGATTTTTCCTTCGGGGGAGCCGCGCTCTCACTTTTCAACCTGCAGGCAGAAGCCGTCTCTTTGTGAAGGGAGTGGTAAGTGGGTCTCCAGCGCACAGAATTGGGATACAAGCCCGAACAGCATTGGGCGAGGCAGATATATGGACGCGAGCAGCCATTAGGGGATGACTGACTGATCGTTTTGTGCGGCTCTGGTTTCTGCCGCATGCCCGGTGCTCTGGAGTATATCAACATAATAACGGTTGTGCTGACTGTGCGGCGGTAGGGAACCGTAGATTTATATCCGTCAAGAACGGGTTTCCACCCCCCCCAACCCCCCCCCCCCCTTTATTTTGCATGCTGGAGCGCGTCTCTGCGACCACATCTGGCCCTTTACTGGCAATTCTTTGGGCAGTAATAAGGCTGGGTCAGAGTGCGAAACATCAGTTTTGAAGACAGCGTAGTGCTGCGAGTTCTTCTCACAGTGCGTCAGCTTATCTTCCCATCGCTGCGACACATAAACAACTTTCAACTTTGATGCCCTGTGATGCTCTCAAGGTCTTTGCTTTAGTCTGCAAACTTTGAAGTTTGTTAACTTAATGCGTTCCCATGTACGCAAGTTATCTTTCTCGAGTGTCCGGGGTGAGCCAACAACATTTTATTGTCCTTCCTCTTGAGACAATATTTGTAAAAAAGATATTTGTGTAGATTCGATCCAAGTCACTAGGAACACGCCGCAATCTCCTCAGATCTTGAAAACTCGTTCAGGCCTAAGCCTAGTTGGTGTCTGAAGGGTTTGAATGCCGTGCGTTGTAGGCTGCTGCGAGGGCTAAAGTGTCAGCAGAAGGCAGCGCGCAGAAAAAATCCACCGTTGTATTATAGACAGCTCCCAACATCTGCTCTCCCTTCTTTCACCGGCCCCGGCTAGCCTCGCGCGATGAAATACGGTCAAATAACCCTCGCAGCCCCATGTGGTGTCGGGAGGCTGTCATCCAGTTGGGGGATTGACGGAAGAAGGTCTGCTCGTGTATTAACGTGCGCACACCGACGTTCACGTTCACTGACGGATACGCATTTCACTCCCGCAGCCGACAACACACATCGTATCAAATGCTCGTGGGGGTGTCCGAT
The DNA here is from genome assembly GCA_014621495.2 of Entosphenus tridentatus. Lineage (NCBI taxonomy): Eukaryota > Metazoa > Chordata > Hyperoartia > Petromyzontiformes > Petromyzontidae > Entosphenus > Entosphenus tridentatus. The sequence goes on from CM025617.2 coordinate 8,440,935, forward strand.
TTCATTTCGTTTTGTGCCGTGTGCTCGAACGAGTACTGTGCACGTTACAAATGCCATATATTTTAAGCTGTCGAATCGCACGCATTAGAATGTATCATTTACGTTTGTGCACATGTTTCCGTCAACATTTTTGGTTCGTCGGATTATTAGGGCACAACTATTTATTCGGACCGCACCGTACCGCACCGGTCATTGCCATCGCTGCAACAGCCTAACGCACCGCACGTGTTTATTTCTCCCTCCCTCCCTCCTTCCCTCCCCTCCGTCTCCCTGCCCCGCGTTGTGTGCCGGTTGGAGCGCCGCAGCAGGCCTTAACTCGGGCGTGTTCGCGTGCGCATACCCGGACCCCTCAGGGCCGTCGAACCGCTCCAACTCGGTGTCGTCTCTCGACCTGGAGGCCGAGTCCGTGTCGGAGCTGGGAGCCGGCGCTTCGGCCAACAGCGACGCGGCTGCTCTGCATCTCCTCGAGCATGAGCAAGGTGTGAGCACTGCCGCTCTTCCTTCCCCCCCCCCCCGTTCCCGAGCGCAGGGGTCGGCAAAACCTGCCGCTCCTGAGCCGCATGCGGCTCTTTTGAGGGCTGGTTCGTTGCTCCCGAGACTATAAATGCAACAACAACAAAAATCCCTCCAAATTATGTTTGACAAATGGTGAATGTTTAAAAGCCCCAACAATGATTTGTAATGCAGCGTTTGCAAATCGTTGTGCCCGTGCGGTTCTTGTGTTCACATGCAATGTGGCTCTCGAAATATTCAGTTCTTTTTTACCGAATACAGAGAAAATGACTCCTGTTATTTTGCTTGCCGACCCCCTGCCCTAGCAGGAACTTCCTGAAGAAGTCTCTTTCAGGCTTTCCTGGGCAAATAAAGGGCACATCACATAATGCATCTCATCCTATAGTGGAGCTTGTGGTGGTTTCCAACCTCTTTTATTCTTTCCTGGTGGCTGTGGTGGATCTCTGATGCCACTGGCATCTGTAAAAAATAAAAAGGATCTTTATAGATCATCAAATTCCTCCGGTATAAATAAATATTCCGTTTCTGATATTCCGATTCAGGCTAATGGAGCTGATGTCGAGAATTTCCTGGATAACCGAGTGAATGAACAAGCAACTCATGTGCCACCCGCATGGGTCGGAAGATGGCAGGGAATTCGGGAGATGACAAATTTAGGTGAATTTCGTGATGATGATGATGTTGGTGACGCGCCCCTCTCCGTTGCTCTTCTCCATTGTCGGCAGCCACGACGCAGGACAACCTGGACGACAAGTTGCGCAAGTTTGAGATCCGCGACATGATGGGGCTCGGAGACGACCGCGACATCTCGGAGACGGTGAGCGAGACGTGGAGCACCGACGTGGTGGGCAGCGACTTCGACCCGAACCCGGACGAGGATCGGCTCCAGGAGATCGCCGGTGAGTGCGTGACTGTGGTTGCGAGCGAGCGAGGGTGTGTGTGCGTGCGCGTGTGCGTTTCACTGGTGGGAGTTCAATTCCCGCTCATGGCCAACACAAGTGGCTATTATCTGAACCTGTCCTGCGCCTCACCTAGGTTGACTCGGCCTCAATGAGTACCTGGTGCCATGTGTAAAAAGATTGCCACTGGGGAAACAAATGCAGTCGGACGTGGTGCTTGCCACCCACCCCCTCATGTACCGTACCGACCTCCATAGGTGCTCGCTAACAGCACTTGCTCCAACAGTCTGTTACCGCTATAAGGGGGATCTTTGTGTTTCACCAACGCAGGCTATTGACATCGCATAGTCATTGTTTCAGCAGATTGAGATTAAGTCACTGGGCACATTCAAGCTTTGTGCAAAGCAGAAATTAACATATCAGAGCTCTGTGCCATATTATGCCATATGATCGTAACAGAACTGACTCAATGCGAGCCCGATACAAAGCGCCGATCGCCAAATGCACTGGGGTGGGTAGGGGGGGCAACAGAAATTCCGTAAACAGCAGCCCCGAGCTCGACGCGACAGGGCCCAGTGACGGGGGGAGAACTGGGCTCACTGCCCCACCCAGGTGGGGACTTGGAGCGGGGACATGAGCGTTTATATGGGGAGGGGGAAAGGACAAGGGGACGGATAACAAGCATAGTGGGGGGAAAGAAAGGGAGAAGGGGGAGGAGGGGAAGGGGGGGAACCGGGAGGGTGGGGTCTAACATTCAAACCTAGCTCGTTTAAAGTAACATCACACCTCAGTGACACACGTGCACGTAGCTGTGCGTGCGCTCGTGTCGAGTTTCTCGGCAGCGGGTGGAGGTGTGACTCGTAGTGCGATGGTGGGGGGGGGGGGGTGGTGGTGCGCGCGTGCAGGCACGGCAGCCGACAGCATGCTCGGGAACCTGCTGGGGCTGCCCGGCTCGGGGCTGCTGGAGCGCTGCACGGGATCCGCCATGTCGGAGACGACCAGCGAGGCGTGGAGCGTCGAGGTGCTCGCCAGCGACTCGGGTGAGTACATGGGCACTCGAGTGAACGCGTGAACACACGCGTGTCTTACCTGGCGCGGTAGGGTGCATCCGCCAGTCATCTCAGTCGGTCAACCCATGGCACCTGGCTCTGTCTCGTGACCTCCTCTCCGCAGCAAGCCTTGGATGCTTCACGTGGCCTCAAGTGCACCTCGCGTGGTCCAAGCATTGTGGTGAAGTTACCACTTAGTTGTGAATGGCGGCTGTTGTTGTGTTTTACCTTCGGCCTGCTGTTGTCATTCTCCGTATGGATGAACTCCTCTCCCGTGCCCAGGGTCAGAAGTTTATTTTTTAAATGCAGAAATCCATTGTGAGGTGGGGGGGTGGGGGCAGGCACTTCTGGGCGTCCCCCGTCACCAGTCACGTGATCTCTGCACTGGAAGCCCCTCGGTAAATTCTACTTCTGGTGCCCGGCGGCACGGAGTTCATGTGAGCTGCGGGCAAGGAGCTTAGTTTTAGTGTGCCAGCACTTGACCGTGCGTGCCTATGATTTTGTGTTTCCGTGTGTGCTTGCATGGATGAGCGTGTGTGCACACGTGTGTATGAATATGTGGCGAGTGGCCACAACTAACGTCGATAGCGAGTGGCATCGGAACCAGGCTTGGGCCCTCTCCCTTAGGTCGCCTTGGTCTAAAAAGTGTACCTGGTGCAGTTTAATAAGCGGTCGAGACAAATAGTAGCCTGGTGTGGTGATGGCCACATCACACTACTTGTGTGCCATGCCGGTCTTCAAAGGTTATTGCTTACAGCACTTTTATTGTTGTCCTGTGAATTCCTCACAGAGGTGACAGAGCTGAAACAGGAGGAGCGGCTGCAGGAGCTGGAGAGCTGTTCTGGCCTTGGCTCGGTGTCGGACGACACAGATGTGCGGGAGGTCAGCTCCAGGCCCAGTACTCCTGGCCTCAGCGTCGTCTCGGGTAAGGCCATTGAAGATGCAAAGATTTGTCATTTGAAATTACATTCTACAAGCGGCTGAATGGTAGAGCTGACAAATACCCCGCTTTAGCTGGGTGTTTAATATAAACCATCATATAGAGTTTGGTTTGGCACTTAAATCGGTTCCGTTTCTGAAGCAGTTCGGTGTCGAAAAGGCGGTCCCGGTGTCCTGTACCACTGGTAAAAATTGGGATTTGGTCCCGGTTATACAAATTCTACTTGTGATTCAGGCAAAGGGCGGAGTGGGCAGCTTTTGCAGAGGAGTAGGCAGGATCCATGAGCAGTAGATGGGATCAACATCAGAAAGAGCAAAGCCACTCTGTTGACATTCCATAAAGAGAACTGAAATCGACATTTCAATAGTAATTTCAGTTTAAATTTTTATTTAAAGCTTTCGTGACTGCAGGGATTCATATTCTTGGTTCTTTCGGTAAAGTCGCGTAGAAGGGAAACAATAAAATCATAAAAATATAAAAAAAAAAAATTCTCACGACGTTTCGACTGCAACACAAGCAATCATCATCAGGTGTAAAAAACACAGCAAGAACATTTGAAAAAAGTGGCGTTTTTTTCTTAACGTTAGCACCACGGACAGCGATTTTGGCGGTTGGAATGCGGTCTGCCAAAATGCTGATGTGATCTCTTTGACTAGTTAGTAGATATATGTATACATTGTCTTCCCGAGAAACAATATTTCAGAGCTTGGGTCAGGCGAATGAAAAAAAAACAATCACCGGTGTTAATTTATCGTGGTGACCAGTTTTTGGATGCTATATCGCAAACCCTTCAGTAGCCAGCGAAACGGGCTGAATGCTTGTTCGAACGTGTCGACTGTCTCAGGCATCAGTGCCACCTCGGAGGACAACCCCAACAAGACGGAGGACCTGCGCTCGGAGTGCGACTCTGACTTCGGGGGAAAAGACTCCATGACAAGCCCCGAGACTGAGGAGGCTGGGCGCGGTGCGTTTGCACTCGGTCCTTTCATTCCGCAGCCTCTTCACGTTTTTTTCTTCTTGGTTCTTTCGGTAAAGTCACGTAGAAGGGAAATAATAAAATAAAAATAAAAATATAATAAGATAATTCTCACGACGTTTCGGCCACAACGCAAGCAGCCGTCCTCAGGTAAAGAACAGGTTTGTCGGAAAGACAGCGTCTGAATGGGCACCACCATGCTTGGCAGCGTATATTTATGCTGGGTTGGAGGGGGAAGGGGCGCCTTGACAAAGGAATTTGCATATCAAGAGGAATTTAGCATATTTATGTAAAATGCAGATATGGGATTAGTCACTACTTGTGGAATGCGTAGGAGGTGGGGGGGGTTTCAAAGTCATATTATGCCCGTGCATTATGCAGTATGCAGGATTAGCAGCATCAAAGGGAGGGAGTAGGGTTAGCAGTAATAGAGGGAAGGAATTTTAATAGTAGGGAGCTGCAGCAGCTATCGAAATTCTTCACGTTTTGTCCACCTACTGTCGTGAGCCAGTCACTCGGTTACATTTAACGGCGCAACGCCAGATCCACAAATACGAAGGAGACATCACAGCGATACACTCCGCTGCTCCTGATGCGTTTATCTGGCCTGACCACCTGAATGTGAAAATACGTCAGCCGTACCAAAGAAGAAGACGACCCGGTTACATCTCTGCTCTGATACTGGTTGTAAATCCCTCTTGTCAATCCACCGCTGGATGAATGCGGATCTCCCCACGTCCTACAAGTTGTGGGGTTTTTTTGACCGTACATTGCTGGTCGGTGGGTTGGTGAAGGTTACAGTGGGGAGGGGTTGTGTAGCGGTTAGCGCTACGCTGCGCTACGAACCCAACGCAACCCGAGTTCGATTCCCGCTCACGGCCACCAACACCGGTGACGATTATCTGAAGACCGGGTCTTGGGCCTCTCCTAGGTCGGCTCGGGCTAAAATGAGTACCCGGTGCGGTGTGTAAACATCACTAGGGAAACACAAAGGCGGCTTGGTGTGGAACTGGCCAACCACCCCTCATGTTCTCTGCCAGCCTTCATAGGTGGTCGCGTACAGCACTTGCCTTAAAAGTGTGTTAAGGCTATACGGGGGGGGTGGATCTTTGTCTTGTGTGTGCAGGTCCTCAGCAGCTGACCTCCTCTTCATCCCAAATCGAGTCCATCCTCTCCATATTTGATCCGCTCAACCTGGCAGACGGTGAGAGAGATGGACGCAACTTAAAAACAAAGCAGACTGTATGCTTAGGGTCATTACTGACGGGAACTGAACTGATGACCGAGAGAGGTGAATTAGAGTTGGATGGAGCACTTTTGGAAAGCTGGACTCGATAATGAAAAGCGTTATTCCATTGGGCTAGAAGAAAAAAGTTTTAGAATTCCCTCGCGTGAGATGTCCTCTGGATAAAGCCATCAATGGAGATGGCTTTATCCAGAGATGAAGACCCAATAAAGACATTAAACAAACGCAAACGGCTCTTCTATTATAATCCTAATACTACACCTGGGTGTTATGGCCTGTCCCAAACCAGTTTGCAGCTTTGTTAAAAAGAAAATTTACTTTAAAATCAGTCAGATGCTGCAAAGTATGAAATGCGTGTTGGGAGAGCTTGGGACACACATTTTTAGATCCTATTTATGATAAGATTCACCTCCTAGCAATTGGATGAATGGCCACGATTCAGGGTAGGTGTTCTGTTGAAGAATCGATTCTTTTTTGTCTTGGATTTTACCATCTCATCTGTATTGTTTCTCATTTTGTATTTCTCATTTAAACAGTTTGTTTGCCTAAAAGTAACATTCATTAAATATTGGCATGAATCGTAATTAATCCATTCTAGCACACACACTTTGTTACAGTATCGTTCACACCAGAACTTGAGTTTAGCAAACTAATTGGCGCCACCGTAACATACTTATCGGACGACATACGTATCCATCAGTAGATAGCTCCTCATCGTTCTTGGCTTGCGTCTTCCTTTTTGTAAAGCCGTGCTTTGTGCCGTCGTCACGTGACAGGACCACCCGTGGTGCGGCCCAGGATCCAGGTGTCGCGCCCGGAGCACCCATCCCCGTCCGAGCCATTCCTCGCGGATGCAGCCGGCAACGCCGGCGGGGGGGACGGGCAGCCCGGGCACGGGGGGCAGCACCAGACTGCGCCCGGCGGTTTCTGCGACGCTCCTGCCGCTGCCTCTGGTGGGGCACCGGGCGCTTACGGTGGCTTCGTGCCACCGCCACTGCCGCCACTGCAACCGTCGCAGCAGGTGCAGCAGCAGCAGCAACAGCAGCAGCAGCAACAACAACAACAACAGCCCTACCAGTTCACGCCATCGCAGGTGCACTTCTCCCCCCAGCTGCACGGTGGCTCGGGACAGACGCAAGTCCACTTCCAGACGCAGCATAACCAGCAGGGCGACGGGGATGCGGCTGCGGCTGCGCAGGCGGCGATGCCTCACCCCGCGGCGCCATCGCCACCCCAGCATCACCATCACCACTACCAGCAGCAACAGCAGGCGGCGGTGGTTGCGGCGCAAAGGCCGTTTGGGTGGAAGTCGGCGTTCGAGCGGCCGCAGACCGTGCGGGAACGCTTCACGCAGTTCGTGCGGCCGCGCAGCTCGGAGGCGACAGGCGTGACTCCTGGCCGCGACGGCTACCCGCGGAGCACGAGTACGTGGGCGTATCGGTAGTGCGACGGCTCCAGCGAGACGGAGCGGGGCACGTTAACCCGGCCGGACAGACTGAGAGATTGCCTTTATTAGTAACCGAGCGAGAGCCCATAGAGACTAGGGCCGAATTAATTTGCTTACTTAAATTTTTTTAATCAGTTGTGTGAAAGTGCCTCTGCTCAAATGAGCATGGGTGGTGCTTATTGCCATTAGCAGCCCTTAGCCATTGCTATAAATTCCACAGTCCGGTGGCGGAGCCTGTTTCTCCGTAACATGACCGCTTGTGGCTTTCCGCAAAATGGTACACGTATTGAACTGTACTCCTGAATGGAATTTGAACTCGTGACCTTTTGATGACGCACTTTAATCACACCGCCGCACATTCATAATAATTTGTCCTTTATTTACTTGGCAATGTCTCACTTGAGTCTGAATAGTTGGTGTAATCTGGAGGAAACTTGGGGGATAACAACCTCTGCACAAATAGCCTCCCAGCAATAAACTTTCTTTACTACGATAGATTGACCACCTCGAAGCACTGCTGATGGGAGACTTGCATGCGAAATAATCTCCACACGATCCACCAACCCTGCGTTTAAAGCACTGGATTACAGTCGTGCATCGTCAACTTGTTTGGCACACTTGTGGCTTGCATATATAACTAGGATTATCCATCACTCAACGTTCAACAGATAATCATTAACAGGCTCTCACGAGGTTTCCAGTTCTAAGTAGCAGAAATTCACAACTAAAAGTATGCCTCTTCTTATAGTAGGTTTTTACCCTTTTAACTGGTACAAAACTGACACCTTTAT
>CM025617.2:8463795-8479719 GCA_014621495.2 Entosphenus tridentatus
GTAACCCGCCAAGAGACGTGTCCTGAATAACTTGTCAATTGGAGTAGCGTTAATGTTTTGGCCAACTCCCACTGACCAGCTTGGTGAAGTATGGTCAAAGAACCCCTACAACCTTCATGGGGTGGGGGGAGGTCCTCTGGGTGCAGTAACGTGACAAAAGGGCTTTACGTGTAATATGCACAGCGTATTGATCGCGTTCGTTTCAACAGTGTCTGCAGTACACATTTTAAATAAATTCTCATCTGAACCACCTCACAATGTGAACTCAGCAGAATTAGAGCGCACCACAGTGGAGAGTATAACAGTGGTCCTTTGAGTGCGTGTGTGTCGTGTTGATAGCTGCATGCTAACACAGCAGTGGAATTGCAACTGCCCTTTGCTGTTGTGTGGTACGCGTGCATGCGTGCGTGCGTGTGGTAGGTAGGCAAAGCGGCTACGAACCCGGCGACCCGAGTTCGATTCCCACTTACGGCCAATGCCAGTAACGATTATCTGAACCGGTTCTGGGCCTCCCCTGGGTCGGTTCTGCCTCAAATGAGTAGCTGAAGCAGTGTGTAAACATCGCCACTGGGGAGACAAAGGCGGCCGGGCATGGTGCTGGCCACCCACCCCGTCGTGTGCTCTTCAGAGGTGCTCGCTAGTAGCACTTGCCCCAACAGTCTGTTGAGGCTATAGTGGGGGATCTTTATCTTTGCTGGTGCGTGTGGAGCGGTGGTGCAGTGGTTGTTACCGCGCAGCGTTACAAAACCGGTGACCCGAGTTCAATTTCTGCTCGCAGCCAACATCGGTAACGAATATCCGAACCAGTCTTGGGCCTCCCCAAGGTTGATTCGGCCTTAAATGAGTGCCTGGTGCATAAACATTAGCACTGGGGGAGACAAAGGCACACCGGGTGTGGTGCTGGCCACCCACCCACTTGTGCGCCGTGCCAGCCTGATTCGGTGTTTGTAAACAGCACATGCGCTCACGGTCTGTTGAAGGTTAACCGGGAGGATCCGTGTGTGTTGTGATTTGTGTGGGGGCGTGCAGGTTTATTTGAAGGAGGCTCCCTGGCCATCCGCTCAAGCTGAAGTCCGCACCATCAGTGCCTACAAGGTACAAGACAATCTTCACCTCACTCCCATGTGTGCGTCGTGTTCCCAATGTGGATAACGGGCAGAATCGCCCACACCTTACACCTTTTTGGACCATGCACGTTGTCCCCATCTCATGGTTAACACATGACATCCTGTAATTAACGCAGTAAAACATTGATGTACGTGTCATTTAACAGTACGGCTGAATGATATTGTAATGTTACATTAGGCAGCATTTTTTTTCAATCCACTGCTGGATGAGGGCCTCCCAATGCCATGTGGGTTGTTTGACGTACATCACCAAGCTGGTGAAGGCAGGGAGTATAGATGTGATGGCAAAGAAGTAGAGTACAACATTCTAACTTGCTGCACTGCACTCCGTTGACTGCCACACAGCACATCTCCGCCATGCGTGGCACTCGCTCATCCAAAGCGGTAGACAGGCCGAAACCTGCTTCGCTTCTGAGGTCCGCTGAGATTGGGGCAAATTCCAGGTGCTTTGTTCATAGGCAGTTGTAATGTTTTAATATTTAAACAGCTTCATATTCTTGGTTCTTTCGGTAAAGTCAAAATTTATTGCTGTGGGTTTCACACCTGATGATGATTGCTTGTGTTGCGATCAAAACGTCGTGAGAATCTGATTGTTTTATTATTTTCTTATTTTCCTTCTACGTGACTTTACCGAAAGAACCAATAATATTTTAACAGCTGTTATGATGGGTCACTTTCATACCTCCAACACCATCACAGCAGCACAGCTACTGATGAGGTTGGTCTCACCCAGCAGTGGCCACCAATACGTGGATCGCAAAACACCTTTTGTGGATCACGGGACGAATCCGAATTCTCGCATAAGCATATGAATCCATGTTGCATTAAACTAATATATTTCTTCCAATAGATGGCGCTAGTACTTTATTTACTGGCGCCGTGGTGGCGAGATGTTAACTCCCTCGCCTGGTATGCAGGAAGTCGTGGGTTTGATCTCGATCCTGAAAACTTGTACATTTGGAGTTTGCATATTCTCATCCGTGGTCGCTTTGATTTTTATCTGGGTCTTTCGCTTTTTCCCTCCACATTTATAATCAACATCCGTTTAGAGTATTTGGCTGCTATAAATTTCCAGTTGACAAGCCACTTCGTTCAGTTATCATTTCTTGCCAGGTCGCTTCAGAAAAATTTAGATAGCTCAGTGGGCCTTACGTGGTCAAATAAACATTGTAAAAAGTAAAAATATACTCTCTCCACTATTGTTAGTCAAAGCGGGTCTGGTGAATCGTGGAGCCCATTAGGATCCACCAGACTGCAGCACAGTGCAAGATGTCTCGGCCACCGATTGGTCTAACCCCAAGACACGGGTCCTGAGCAGCGAGTGTGTTGATAAGAGACACAACAGGAAGCATCAGCTGAATGCAGTGGCATAAACAGAGCACATACTAAGCTCTTAATAGAAGACAAAGAGCATCCATTTCGCCTTACAGACTGGTTGGGCCAGTACTGCTAGTGGCCACTGAATAAGGCTGGCTCACCCATGCCTGGTTGCCGTTGCTCTTGATAATCGTAGCTCTGAATCACGCACGAGGTCATGTGACGCTGCATCGGTTTTTTCGCTCCTGGTAGTCCCATCAAATTGCACTTGGGTAAAAATCGGTTATTTTTTTTGTATACGAACGAAACAAATAATAAGAAAGTATACTAACTAGATAGACGGTCAAGGTTTATAACAGGAGCACATTGTTACTGCAACCGAATTTAGATTCCCAGCTGGTGTAACGGAGATTCAGTCCGGGTTCCGACACCAATTGCCATTGGTGCTGTCATGTTTATAGAATATGGCCGACTCTCGATATTGGAGGCATTGGCAATGTGTGGTGGGATCGGTGGCCCAGATAAAACAAAAACATGGACAATGCAATACTTGTCTATTTAGCAACGCAGACGTGTGCATCGTTTGACCCCGTAGAATGGGGATAAAGACTTTCCAAGGTGTTTACGGTCACTTTGGTACCGAGCCGCTCGCCCCACGACAAGCAAGGAGCCGCTGATAATTAAACTTGGCTTGCAAGTGAAGATGTTTCTCTATTTGCCAAAAGTGAACCTGAAAACCGAGATAACACTGGTCAACACACTTTTTCTGGCATAAGGTATTCCAACGGTTTTAAGGTAATTTTGGGGTGCTGATTCCAAATCTGGCATCAGTTTTTGGCTATCACATCAGGTTTTTGAGATATCAAATATTGCATTTTCAATAAAAACTGCAGAAGAAAAATGTTAAATAAATGTGGATATCTACATAAAATGATATTATAAACACACTATCCTAAAAATACAGCACCATATTTTAACACTAAAGCAGTCACTGACTCGCAACAACTTGCAATCACAAGTGACAGAGTTAATTTCTGGTAAAATCAATGAAAATGGGGTATGCCGATAGCATAAAATGAGATGTGATAGAGCAAATCTGAGATCAGATTTGGAATCGGCACCCTGAAATTAGTCTAAAACAGCTGCAAAAGTCCAGGCCAGAATTTTTTTTTTTGTTGACCAGTGGTAATCGGTCCACGGATGACCGAAGGTTCGAACTTTTCTTTGTCTCCCACCTGCATTGTCCTCCCAAGACCCCCAGAGACAAGGTGCAGTGCATCTTGCGCACGTGCTCGACCATCATGAACCTGCTGAGTCTCGCCAACGAAGACTCGGTGCCGGGAGCAGACGACTTCGTCCCGGTGTTGGTCTATGTCGTCATCAAGGTGGCAATGCTTCCCCACTCCCGTGTCGCTCTCTCCCTGCCCCACCATTCAGAGGGGGGCGCCGCTGTGGCGAGATGTTAACGACCTCACCTGGTACGCAGGAGGTCGTGGGTTCGAGCCTGACCCTGACGATGCCCTGTATTTTTGGAGTTTGGCATTTTCTCTCTCCACGTGGTCGCATGGATTTTTCTCCGGGTCCTCCTATTTTTCCCTCCACATTTAGAAACAACGTCACGCGTTTAAGAGTATTTGGCTGCTATAAATATCCACATGAGAAGACACTTTATTGACCTATTATTTGTGGCCAGGTAGCTTTTGAAAACGAGCTATAATGCTCCATGGGTCCCTACCTGGTAAATAAAAAAAATAGGTTAGTTTAAATATAGTTTTGTTTTAGTTTAGTCTGTCCCAACCACTGCGACAACGTAACGTCGCTGATTCCCCGTCTCGCCGCCACTCTCACTAAATCCACAAGGTGCACGCATGGCGGTGATGCGTACAATTATAGATATTATTATTACCCTGAATGTTTACCCGGGAAAGCCTCGTCGAGTCTCAAGACTTTCTTCCAGGAGGGTCCTGCCAAGTTTTCACAGTAGTCGGCAGTGCTGCTGTCTCATCGCAATTGAGTGATGTGGGTACATTTTCAGCACTAATTACGTTTGCCAATGCTATGACGTTATGTTTTTAAAAATATCTTTTTATGCAAGCGTGAGAAAAAAAAAACCACTCCTGTTCTTTCAAGCCTCACCCGTAAGAAGTTTGTACAATCGTTGACAATGGCTTCTATTTTAAACCGCATGTTGCCGCAAACAACAAGCTGGAGACAGAATGCGAAGGCAAAAGCCAACGGTCGCCTGCACCTCAAGCAGAAGGAAAAAGCTCGCAGAGGAACCATGAAATTCCAGAGGCAATCATGCATGGTGTCAACAGGTGGCTTTGTGCACCGTGTAAACATAAACACCGTTTATGTTTACAGGCCAATCCACCGTGCATGCTGTCCACGGTGCAGTACATCAACAACTTCTACGAAAAGCGACTGAGCGGGGAGGAGCAGTACTGGTGGATGCAGTTCACCGCCGCCATCGAGTTCATCAAGACCATCGACGACCGAAAGTGAAGTCTGTCCGTGGTGGAAATCGACGATTCGTTCAAACGCGCACGTGTCGTTTCTAGAGCCGAGAAAGAAAAAAAACGTAAACAGTTTACGCAGATGTCCAGTCGAGGTGAGCGTGTAAAAAAAAAATGTTGTTGTACATAGCTGGTTTTTGTCTGCAGCATCACTCTTCTCGAGTCCTGCCCCAACTTTTTAAATCTCAATGGGACTCAAGTATGTAGAACTTGTACATATATACGAAACGTAACGTTCGTTGGGGGTACTTGATTTGTTGGGTGCCCGTCACCTTTGGCGGGGGCGGGGGTCGGATGCACAGCGGTTTGTTTGCAGGCATTGAATCCCCAGTCATGTCACGGGCTTTTATTTCTAACTTGTACATAGGACACATTAAAAATCAAGAGTCGTTAGATATTTACATGTGACTCTTATGTGTACGTTCAATCATCTGCTTCCTTCAATCTTGAGTTTAGTTGTCGAATTTCCAGAACCTTTTCCGACCGACTTCAATTTGAAGTTTTAATTGTCGGTTTTTGAAATGTTCCATCGGACTGTTGCAGGAGTCTAAGTCTTACACTCCGCCACACATGTTTACTTGCAGCCAATACCAACTGGTCATTTTGGTAATGAGCCTTTTACACAAAAAACCTCCACTTACCGACAAGAAAAGCCATTTCTAAGCCATTTCCTTTTTCACGATACAAACTGCGGGGAATTGTACCAACAATATCATCGTGGTGTGTAAGCTGAGTTTTTCGTCAACGTCCCTTGGAGCTTGTGCATGACATCAAGTGAGCAAAAGATAACATACATCGCTCGGTACAGTTGCGTCTACCGTGGAACCGGTTTCGTTTTCAAACGTAACAGCAGCGCCGCGATACTTGTGCGCGTTGCTGAAATAGCGAAGGTCGCGTGGCGAATCCGGTGCAGATCTCGCCGTGTTTCACCACCGTGTGGCGTAGCCAGATTGGCGTTGGACCGCCATGGTGCGCGAGGAATGAGATGAGGACCCCCCTCCGTCCACTTTCCCGCTCTTCACCCCGCCGCAAAGTAGCCGCCCCTGCCCCGCTATCGAGGGCTTGGTCTCGCACGCCCGCAACCCGCGACGCCGCTGTTTCGCTGCCCGCTGCGTTCGTGTTCGTCCGCCTTCCGCGTCTTCACGGTCGCTCTTCACTACCTCTGCCCTGGCCCACTTCCGGTGCTCTACTGGGTTGTCGATTTTGTCGGAGCGTCGTACCAGCTGCAGGCAGCGTGACGCCTAAGGGAGTTTTGGCAGCGGATGGCGCGGAATACAGTTTACGTGTGTGCGCATGCCCGTCGTTTACCAATACGTGTGCGGAGTCACGGAAGCGCTGGCTCAAAGCTTCTCTTTCCCCACCCCTCCCCCCTCGTGCATGTTTGTGGTGAAGGCCTGTGTGCGGTCGTCCTGTGTGCGGTCGTGCCAGGGGTGCTCCCTGGGATCAGACGGATGCTTTTAAGAAACACTTGCAAACAGAATGGCCTGGAGCTGTGCCACTAAACATGTGCCGTATTAATTTCCCTTGACCGTGGGTGTTAAAACCACCAACTCAGATTCTTTTAAGGAAGGTCGCCTTGTGTGCCGACTAGTCCTGTTCGGATGGCCGTGCGTCACCGGTGACTGATTTAGGCTAACGTGTGTTTTCTGTGGGCTTCATTTTTTACCGATGAAATTTGCTACTCGCGACAGCTGTCCGTAAAACGGTCCAGGGTTTTGAAGTCTTGACAACACCAGGGGTGAAGAATGCCACACCTGAACGGTCAAGCTGAGCGACGACTGCTTTGCAATTTTTGGTGTACAAGATCGGCTCCACAAGTTGCTTCCACCATTCCTCCCGTGCCCACTAATGCACCATGAACGGAAGCCCCGCTCTGCACCGCGTGTTTTTGGTCTATAAGGCCACGAGGCTAGCGATTTAGTGTTGTGAAGTGTTCTCAAGATAGTGGGTGCTTATTGTAGCTGTTGCCTTAACCCCCTCGTAGCCTGACATCGCCACAACGGAGCTCGATTTATAGACACCTTTGGAAAGGAAGGAGGAAGGCCCCTTATTCGGGACGCAGTGTGCAGAGCCACGTTTTTACCTGCACAACAATCGTCATAACAACTCGGATATTGAAATAGTATTTAGCCAAAACAAACCAAGCATATTTACTTGAATAAGTAGCCGCCAAATGTTTTGCCTGCTTTACGCCACAGTAGTGAAATGTATCTCAATTATAATTGGAGCTTGGTGGAGAATCAAAGCGTCGGAATTGGCACGATTTGGGTTTCACGGTCACTTGGGCATGCGCTCTGAGCAGACGTTTCCAGCCTCTCCAGCCATGGCCACTGAAAATGGGCCGAGCGAAGGAGGCGCATTTGGCCGACTCTGCTTGAGCCCCCGATCACTTTGGAGCGTCGTTTGTGGGCTCGAGTGGAAGCTTAAACGGTGTGTGCGTGCGTGTCTGCGCTGTACGTTTTTTGTGCGTACGTATGAGTGTATGTACATGCATGCGTACAGCTTTGTGTGTGTGTGTGTGTATATACACACACGGGTGGTATACTGAATGTATACACTTGTGTTTCTTCTAAGGTGTAAATTTGACATGTGCTGTCCCCCAGAGTAAGTTGAGGACTTGGGTAAGATGGATTCTCACTTGATCACAGGCGGTGATGTGTGTGTCTGTGTGTGGTGCTTGGGAATTCTCGAGCTACTGTGAGCAGCAGCATTAGTTAGAATTCGGGCGAGCCCCGCTCGGCGTTTGGCTGGTTCAAGTCGAACTACTTGAACCGTAGGTGCCTCTGCTGCATCCTGTTGAGTTTGCTCCGTCGCTGCCTTAGGCACGTGGCCACGCGTGAACCCGGCTTTAGGAGAGCAATGGTTTAGTTGTAGACAGTGTTGCTTGCCAAATCTTAGCCAGTGTGTACCGCTCCCTTTATGGGTTTGCACTGGCACGGAATCGCCTTCGCCAGATCCATAAGGTTGTGTGTAATGCTTCCTGGATGGAGTAAGCCAAAATTAAGATTGTTGAAATTGAGGAATGCATTAACACAACGACGATGAAGTGATGCAATGCAGGAAATATACCTTTGTATGAATTTCCAGGTGATCGCTTGTAAATCCATGACCTGTATTTGTTAGTTTGAGGAAAACCAGACCTGTAACTCGTTATACCTACAGTCTTTGTCGCCGTGCTGACGGATGACAAAAGCTTTTACGAAGGTAATTGAAAAAGCATATATTGGACGCAAACGTGTAAATGACAGGCGGCAAGATTCATTCGACGCATCCAAGCACCAACCAATCGCGTAAAAAAAAAAAGATGCGCCAATCCCAATGCTGAAGAACCACGGGATCAAGGTAGGGAGAGAGGATCGAGTCCGCGAGTGTGGGCATTAGGAAGTGCTCGGTGTTTGCCGCCCCCCCCCTCTCCCCGTGTGTGTTGTGTGCGCGCGTTTGACCTGTCCCGGCCTCTTATTGCACAGTAAGGCCCCGTGGAGTTGTTTGTGCTTTGCTGCCGAGGAGGTTTCTCGTCCGCCCGTGCGTCGGCGAGTCGGTGTGGGGGGGGTGAGAGTTTGATGTGCACTTGAAATGGGACGCGGTTACGCGCAATCGATGGAAGTCGTTTCCAATTCGTTGAATACAGTGAATTCCTGTTTTATGTTAGCGCCTGTAATTAATCACATGTCAAAGTATACAACATGGAATCGTATATATAACAGTGATGTGTTTTTGTCTTTTTTTTTGTATGATTAAAAGGTGTGTGTGTTTCGATTTAAAGCTTTCGTGACTGCAGGGATTCATCTTCTTGGTTCTTTCGGTAAAGTCACGTAGAAGGGAAGTAATAAAATAATAAAAAGGAAACATAATAAAATATTTAATTATGTTTTATTTTTATTATTTTATTACTTCCCTTCTAATAAAATATTTTATTATGTTTTATTTTTATTATTTTATTACTTCCCTTCTACGTGACTTTACCGAAAGAACCAAGAAGGTGTGTGTTTAAAAAAAAAAAATCTGAACAATATTGGTCATCTACCTGGCAGTTTTCACCGCACTCGTGGACGGTCCACACCCCTGCTGCTCTCTGCTCACGCCTGTGCTCTGCCCTCTCCACGTCGACTCCCACATTCCTTTCGTATGCTCGCTCACCACTTGGATCCACCATTGGGACCTCCTTTGCCAGTAGCAAAATATGATAATTGGTTTTTTTTTACCCTTTTATCTGGCAACAAAACTGACACCTTTTTTTTACAAGGAGTCATGTTTGCATTGGCCACAATGTAAATGTTAGCCTGAGCTCTCATACTCTGATGGTGCATTGTCTTTGAGTTGTGCGCCTTTTGGCGTCATCTGGTCCAACACCATGTGAGACTAGGCTCTAAGAAAAGCTGTCTCGGGTGTGGACCAATCAATTTCAAGGACGGTGCATATCATTATCAGAGTTGTGTTTTTTCGTTTGCATTCCGACCGCAGGTATTGTAGTCAATGCTAACGTGACTCCTTGTTAAAAAAAGGTGTCAGTTTTGTTGCCAGATAGAAGGGTAAAAAAAAACAATTGTCACTTGGATCCACCTCATCCTAGGCCTGCCTCTGTCTCCACCCTGGCGTGTCCTGCATCAACCATCGTCACGCGACCTCCGGTCGTCATCATCGCAGCGGCGGCGGCGGCTTTCGGCTGCTCGCCATCGAACAAAGACGGCGGCCACCGCATCGCGCGGCGCTTTCAGATGCGCTTCTGCGGCCGTCTGGAACGCTCTTCCGATATTCGGAAGCCACTTGGAGCCTGTGCTCTTTTTAAATCTAGATAGAAAAAATTGCACCTCCTAATGAGTGCGTTTAGCGATGTGCATGCGAAAGAAGTTCTACATAGATCACGTTCAGATGCATAAACAACACTTGTTTAACAAGCATCGTGGTCTTGCCTGTAGGAAGCAGTGGAGGAAGTAAGTCTTTGACAACCCATCTGCATGCGCAATCACCGTGCACAAAGCAGGCGGCCGTGGGGCTACATTATCAGCAGAGTGCAATGCAGCAAAATGCATTGTTGCACTACACTATGCTCCCCGAGGCTTTCATACCCCACGCATTTCTTGTGATCAAGTACGGCGGAATAACCCCCCACCTCGTACGGAAGTGAATTGGCAAACGTTATGTCCGATGTTTAATTCCACATGACGATGATCCACACTTCTCTGAGCTATCTTTTGTGATAGCCAGGCCGCTTCTGAATGTAGCTGAGTGTGCCTTACCTGGTAAAATACAAAGTTTATCCATAATAGAGGTTTTTTTTGTTAGATCGCGTAAATATATAAATGTGTCGTTAACCCCGACAGCCAATTAGGTTTGTCACGTTCAGACAACATGCCAATTCGTTACTAGTTATGCACACCGTTGTGTTGAAGATGAAACCCACAATAATTGCCATACTCTTTGGGTCTTGTCATGTTTTGTTTACGTGACAAACCTTACGCGTTGGCTGTGTCTGGTGGTGGTGGTGGGTTTACGCAATCGAACCAAAAGAAAAAAAACCTTATGGATAATATTCTTAGGTTTTTTCAGTAAAGTCACGTAGGTGACAAATTAATAAAAGTAAAATAAATATAAAATAAAAATCACGACGTTTCGGAGGCAACACAAGCTTCCGTCTTCAGGTGGAACCGTCACAGCACGATAGCTGTATCAAGTGAGAGAAATTCCAAGAAAACAGTCCTTGTATGTATATATATACTGGTTGAGGGTGGGAGGAGCCAAGGTAGGCTCTGAATATTATTTTTGTGAGGTTCGGTGCGGCTGAAGCACGCTGTTAGGAATGAGCCTAATGGATAATATTGGTCGCGAAAGCCTGCGACGTGTGAAACAAACAGTGAAGTTTACATACGCGCGATACGCGCATGCCTTCGTATACAATGTTTGCGTCCATCTGCCAAACGGCAGCGACGCAGAGCGACTCGCTGCGTCGCACTGGACACGAGACGGCGCACGAGGCAGGGACTGCGCCGAGGATGAACCCGGCTCACGGGGCGACACCTGCTCACGATGAAGCCCGCCCCCTCCCTACATTCTAGATTTGAAGCTTTCGTGACTGCAAGGATTCATATTCTTAGGTTTTCTCGGTAAAGTCACGTAGGTAAAAAATTAAAATTAACAAAAATAAAATAAAAATCACGACGTTTCGGAGGCAACACAAGCTTCCGTCTTTAGGTGGAACCGTCACAGCACGATAGCTGTATCAAGTGAGAGATACAGCACGATAGCTGTATCAAGTGAGATACAGCACGATAGCTGTATCAAGTGAGATACAGCACGATAGCTGTATCAAGTGAGATACAGCACGATAGCTGTATGAAGTAAGATACAGCTATCGTGCTGACGGTCCCACCTGAAGACGGAAGCTTGTGTTGCCTCCGAAACGTCGTTATTTTATTTTACTTTTATTAATTTTATTTTTTTACCTACGCGACTTTACCGAGAAAACCTAAGAATATGAATACCCTCCCTACATCTTCATCTCCCGTCTCTTCGTCATGCCTTCTTGTTGCGCGGCTTGACCCCCGACCCCCCCCCCTCCCTCCACCTCATTTCTCATCTTCGTCCATCGGCAATCATCGGCTCGCGTTGCCCAGGCGGCCCGGCCAAACCGCATTTCCCAGGTGTGGAGTTACTAATTACGGCAGGTGTCTTGAAGCCGCTTCCTCCCCCCCTCTGTTCGCGAGCTGCGCAACCTCGTGTCAACCAGCGCACGCTGCCTACCCCCCCCCCCGCCCGCCCGCACGCCCCCCATTAACATTCTCAAGCTGTGTGGATTAAAGAACATACGCAACCTCGGACTCTTAACAACACTTATCTTCGGCAGGACACCATGGCCGGAAGGGTTGATGGGGCAGCCGTCTCTGTGCCACTTCTTGTGAACTCCGGTCGGATTATTTTTCTCTACAAACATCACGGTTGAAGTTACCGTCGTTAAAATACAAATTATTTCGGCCAAGTGTCCGGCGACTGTGCTCACGCCGACTGGACGATGGGGCGTAAAAAACGACTCGATGGCCAATTCTCATTAATACGGAGGAGGCATCGGAGAGATGCGCTCTTGGAAGTCCAGAAAAATCAAATAAAAACCCAGCGATGTGCTCCGGACCTCCAGAAAAAAACCTCAACGATACGTTCTGGACCTCCAGAAAAATACAAAAATAAACCCCAACGATACGCTCTGGACCTCCAGAAAAATACAAAAATAAACCCCAACGATACGCTCTGGATCTCCAGAAAAAAAACAAAAATAAACCCCAACGATACGCTCTGGACGTCCAGAAAAAAACCCCCAACTCATTCGAAATCCAAACGTCACAGCACCTCGCTTTGACATTCCTCGAAGACACTGCCCGTAATCGTCGACCGCGTCAACACGTCAACACGTCGGCACGTCAACAGGCCGATGCGCACAGCTCCTTCGTGACTTGAACACGTGAAGACGCGAGGCAGAGTGCGGTTGTGGCCATGCAACACAAACTATGGACCGCACAGTAAATTTTGTTATTGTTTGTTGCGGTTGCACCCGATTCAAGAGCCGCGTGGCTCACATGGCTACACCGAATAAATGGACTGAACTAAACCCGTGGTCTGTGCTTTTTCAATGGAGGAGGATGAACAGCGAAACGACACCAACTCTCTCCTGAAGCCATCTCGTGGTGACCAGAAGACCTCGGACATTGGACTTCAGCTCCTGGACATAGAAACTAAACTTTTAGTTTTTACCTGCTAAGGTCCGCTGAGCTATAGAGCTCGTTTTTCAGGAGCGACCTTGGCCACAAATGATAGCTCAACAAAGTGGCTGATCACGTGGAAAGGTTATAGCAGCCAAACGGTAATAACGCAGAGCAGCCAAATACTCTAAACACCTGTATTCTAAAAAAACACCTTTTATTTTAAACGCGGAGGGGAAAAACCGGAGCACCCTGAGAAAACTCCACGCGATCACGTGGAGAGAGAACACGCCAACTCCAAATAAACAAGAGGCGTCAGGGTCGGGATCAAACCCACGACTTCCTGCGCACCACGCGAGGTGGTTACCATCTCGCCACCGACCGTGGCGCTTGCTATACGCTCGAATGGAATCGAGGCCCTCCGCTACGCTTGACGCAATCGTCTGGGCGCCCTCCGTCTCCGTGTCGACATCGGCGGCCGCACGAAGCGACTCGTCGGTGATCGCGAGGCACCGCGGTGGGGCCGGTCGTGCTGCTTGTGGAAGAGCGGAGAGACGCTTGGTGGCGCTTCGGCATCGCTGGACGGTGACGCGTGGCCCTGACGTCACAACGACGACGGCTCTGGGTGGTTCTCAATCCCGGGGGGGGGGGGCGGGGGGGGGGCATTGAGTTACGTGGCGAGGTGATTTCTAAATGCGTGAAATTATATCGTGCGTGAGAGTCGTCGGTGAATGATCGACTATGAATCTGCCGACGTAAAATAACTAGCGATGACGTTTGAATCCACGTGGTCAGTTCGAACGGCGTCACAGACCCTTCGAAACTCATTGATCGTAAGCAATGTTGGTTTACAAGAGTAACCACGCGTGCAAAGCGTCCGTGGGGAAAACAAAAAAAATCGCTTGCAGTTACTTAGCTAGTTAGGATGACCTCACAAAGTGGATAATTGGTATAAATTAATGGCGTTCATTATTCATAGATTTATTTCTCAACCATGTTGGGTCAGGCAAAGGGGGGTGGGGGGCTACTGGGTCGAAACTAAATTCAACAAGGGGGTTACAGCAGCAGACAACACAGGTTGAGAACCACTGCATTGCATAGTAATCATACATTTCGATTGAAAGCTTTCGTGACTGCAGGGATTCATATTATTGGTTCTTTCGGTAAAGTCACGTAGAAGGGAAATAATAAAATAGTAATCATACATCTTCTTGTTTTTTTCGGTAAAGTCATGAAAGAACCAAGAAGATGAATCCCTGCAGTCACGAAAGCTTTAAATCGAAAAGTAATCATACAGTTATACCCAGATTTACGTCTGCCCCCTTAACGTCGTTTCGCAAATACGTCGTCACTTTATCAACACCACTGCCTGATTTGCGTCACCCCACACTCACGTCACTGACGGCAACATCCGACCTTTCTCGTTATCCGTCGCCTCTCAGCCTTCGCCTCCACCACCTCCCCCGAAAGTCGCTTCGATTCACGTCGTTTCGATATCCGTCGTCGTGGCACCTTTCAGGAACGCATCCCCGACGTAAACCGGGGTATGAGTGTACATGCTCGGGGGGGGAAAGTGCGTCTTATATTCCAGGGAGTACGGTATTCATTCGCGAGATGAAAGGTGACGATGGGTATGAATTTGAGCCCCACGTGTTAAGATGCGGCGGTGCTTGCCCGTTAGTGATGTAATCCACCCAGGGGTCGGTGGGTCACGCAGAGATGGAACGTAGTCACGCACCTAAGGGGGGAGGCGGGGTCAGACATTTGTGACGATGTGTGACGAGGAAGGGATGGAGGGTTTGAGAAATGTGACGTCACATCAAAATGCGCAACTTTAAATAAATATAAACAACACGTTCTACTTAATTAAATACAATTGTTATAACACTGATTTTTATTAATTTTCATTATTAATTATTTGATTATTTAAATTTACTAAGGTCACCTTTTATTTATTCCATGAAGGAGCATTTTGCTTCTCCATGGGAGAATGGAGAAGCATTCATTGTGTAAATTTTTTGAATGATTGTTATAAAAAAATTTCTTTTAATTATTCTACCAGGACTTTTAATTCTGTGGAATGAATATGTGATTGTTATAATTGTAGTCTTCATTTTGCTTCGTTCTACTACAAAGTTTCAAGTATTTTTTAAATAGTTATAATTACTTTTAATATCGTATAATTATAAGAGAATTTCAATATATTCTGAACATCTGCAGTTTTAGTTAGACGTTGAATATTTTCAAGAGAATTTTATGCAAAATTTCAGCTTTCCAACGCCTCCTTATTAATAAATGTTTTCTCCTACAACATCAGAGTGCAGCGCCACATTAAATACGCACTACAATGACAATCGTTTAAAGCGATTCGAAGCATGTTTTATTTTCAAAATGGAAATATGGTTTTGGGGGGGGGGGGGGCAGAGCTTTGTGACGTCATATTTGAGGAGGAGGGGGGGGGTCAAAAATCGGCCTAAATCGCGTGACGTAATTTATGGACGGTCCCTTGTCCGCCTCCTGTATTATCCCATTGCTCTTCTTGGTTCTTTCGGTAAAGTCACGTAGAAGGGAAATAATAAAATAATAAAATTCAAACATAATAAAATACAATTCTCACGACGTTTCGGCCTCAAAGCTAGCAGCCGTCCTCAGGTGAATAACAGAGCTGTCGGAAAGACAGCACCACGCCCGGCCGCCTTTGTCTCCCCTGTGACGATGTTTACGACACATCGCACCAGTTACTAATTTGAGGATGAGTCGACCTAGGTGAGCGTCTTTCCGACAGCCCTGTTCTTCACCTGAGGACGGCTGCGTGCGTTGTGGCCGAAACGTCGTGAGAATTGTATTTTATTATGTTTGATTTTTATTATTGTATTATTTCCCTTCTACGTGACTTTACCGAAAGAACCAAGAAGATGAATCCCTGCAGTCACGAAAGCTTCAAATCGAAATTTAACCGCCTCTACGGGGAGGGATTCCACATAACTTTGAGATCCTTCAACAAACTCCCAGATAAGAAGGCTCAGCTAATCGAGTAAGAAAAAAGTAATAAAAAAAAGTGATAATTTGATTTCATTATGTTTTATTTTTATTATTGTATTATTTCTCTTCTACGTGACTTTACCGAAAGAACCAAGAAGATGAATCCCTGCAGTCACGAAAGCTTTAAATCGAAATGTATCCCATTGCTGTGATACCGTGGGCGAGGTAATGTGCACTGGCGTAGGATTACGAATTGACCATCGCGTGACCTGAGCACCTGAGCACCTGAGCACC
>CM025617.2:8497329-8532976 GCA_014621495.2 Entosphenus tridentatus
ACGTGACTTTAACGAAAGAACCAAGAAGATGAATCCCTGCAGTCACGAAAGCTTTAAATCCAAAAATACATTTTATATTTGAAATTATATACTTTCTTAACTTTCTTCATTCATTTTTATTATTCGTTTATTTTTCTCTGACGTGTTACGTCTGACACGGAAACGGTGTGCGGTTTTTATTGACTAAACCCGACTTAAGAGCTCCTTAGCTCACAGGGTGCTGCGAAACAAATGGAAACTGAATGCAACGAGTTAGAGAGACCCTCACTGCTTGGATAAAACTCGCAAACGCACCGCCGCAAGATATTCACGTCAGCAGAAGGGGGGGGTAGGGGGGTGGGTTTGAAACAAGATGATAAAAGACGTACGGAATATTGATCTTTTTGTGTGTGTTTGTGTGTTACACTTTTCATATGTATCGTGAAACTAACTATTCGGTGAAATGCATATTCCCGAGAGGAAGAAAGTTTAGTAGGAAGCGGCGAGCTCTGGGATGAGCAGGGCGACACGTCACCGTACCCATAAAGGGTCTCTTCCCATGGACTTCTTGCGTTCCGCTCTCATTTTTTGCGAAGTTTCAACGCACCGCACGACTGCTGCTGCTGCGGTCGGATAATTAAATAATTGATCGTGCTTTTTATCAATTAAGGAGACCAAGCGCGCTCTCCGTGCGTTGTCCTCCCAAGCCTAGGGGACACAAGCGCTCGGAAACAGCAGCAGCAGCAAGTGTTCGTTCAAAACTTTTTTGAAATGTTAAATTTAAAAAAACTCATTATACACTGGCCTGCTGTGGTTTTACGTCCGCAGTATTGTTCTCGCTCGTACCGTGTGTGCAGCTGATTGCAGGTTGTTCCCTGCACCTTTGGTTTTGTTATTTACCCCCAACCACCGCCCCCCCCTCCCCAAGGGTCTCTCTTTTACAGAGGAGACGAACGAGCGGCCCCCACGAGGTGCACGTCCGTTCACCAACCGCCACCAAGTTTCGCAGCCTGTTTCTCTTTAAATCACCGCAGCGCATGCATAATTCTGTCTCTGGCCTACGCGGCAACGTACACAAGGCAATTACACAAAAGCAGTTGGCCCTACGTGGCGTCTGAATGTGACAACTCAAAGACGCCGCGCAGAAACGGCGGGCGTATTTGTATGCACGCGTGTACCTTGAACTGCCTCCGCACCGTACGCAGCCAACCGTGCTGATCGGAGGCATTTCTTTTGTCGGCAGAGGCGGTCGGGCAAAGGCAGAGGGGTAAAGAGGAGCTCTTGAGCCGTGGACTTGAAGGTGAGGTAAAGGGGGGGACAGGGAGTCAACAGCACAGATGGCTGGGGGAAGGGAGTTCCAGGCGACGAAGGCACAGCAGAGCCGAATGAATATTCTCCTCTGCTGGCTGACCTCTTTCTGTCGTAACAACGATTGGGCATTGCTTCAACTGTCGCCTCAATGTGTGATCCGCTGTACGAGTTTATACGACAAGTCAGCGTTGACACCCAGGTGCGGTGGGCACACCCGAAATCCGGCGCGTTGGAAGAGGGGTTGCTGGATCAAGCAGAGATTGTGTGTGAGATTTTAAACCCACACCATTGGAACCTCCTTTGCCAGTAGCAAAATATGATCATTAGTTTTTAAACCCTTTTATCTGGCAACAAAACTGACACCCAAAAAAGGTGTCAGATTTGTTGCCAGATAAAAGGGGAATTTTTTTTTTATCATTTTAAACCCACTAGGCTATAAGGTGGGCATGAGATGGCAGTACAACAAGCGGGTTGCCGAAGCTTACGTGTGAAAATGTTAGTTTCCAATCCATATGTACGGCTTTTCCACGCATACACAGGTAAAAAAAACAAAAAAACTTGGTGAAAACATCGAGTGCTGGATGGAGACCTCCCCACACTGCGTCAACCACAGGGGTTTGCTTGGGGATATTTTGCCGCGACGGTTCGTGCGGGTTGGCGAACGGTGACCCAGCTTCGTTTCAGACACACGTCGCAAGCGACCGACACCACGCCCACCTCCCGTGCCACACACAAACGTGTTGCTGTGTGACCTGCGCGCATTTCTCTTTGCCCTCTTCACGATCGTAGATGTCACCTGAAAATAATATGAAGAAACGGCCACAAACTCATATTCTTTGGTTCTTTCGGTAAAGTCACGTAGGTATGAAATAAAATAGATCACGACGTTTCGGGCACAACACAAGCATCCTTTTTTTAAAGTCTGCATCAGCAGCAGTCCATGCTTTCCCACCTGATGACAGACGCTTGTGTTGTGCCCGAAACGTCGTGATCTATTTGATTTTATACCTACGTGACTTTACCGAAAGAACCAAGGAATATGGATTCCTGCAGTCACGAAAGCTTCAAATCAAGATTGGGCCACAAAACTCCTCGAGCTAAAACTAACGCTTGTAAAGGACGCCTACGATTTAGTAGAAAGTAAAAGAGTAAATCCCACACACAGAGAGCAGCGGAGAAAGGAGACACTCCGGCCAGCCGGGCCACTCTCCGTCACCCCTCCCAGACGCCGCTCGTCTCTAATCGGATATCGACGCACATTCCTGCTGCATCTGCTCCGCTGTTCGCGTTAAGAAGCATCAACGTACGGGGGAGACTCCATTTGCGCCCATAATTACGGTTTTCAATCTTCTTAAGCCACACGCTCCTGCGAACGAGGGCTGGGCGGGCGGGCGGGCGGGGCGACTGATGGCAATTACCCGTGGAGAGAAGTTACCAATACGGCTTCTGGGTTCGTGACAATCACGCGCGGCGCGTTGACAAGGTTTAAATATCGCACAAAGGGCTCAGGAAATTTCATTTAAAAAAAATTCGATTGCAGCTTTTTTATTTACCTCCCTTCCGCCGACGCCCACGTTTTATTTTTAGGCCTCGCTCGCTTAGGGCAGATGGCGGTTAATAATTTTTAACACGGGCTGGAACGAACATATGCCGCGCAAACGCAAATTTACCTATCGACGGCGTCTACAGATGTGGCAAGACCGTGCGTGCGTGAGCGCCGACGTGTACGCGCGTTTAGTCTACGCGTGTGCGCGCGCGCGAAAACTCATGTAGAAATACATCCAGCATATCCCTCCTCAACGTAACGCCTACGAGACCGCCATGAGTCAAAGTGACATTCATTTACGCGTCAAATATATTACATTGTTTCTAGATTTGAAGCTTTCGTGACTGCAGGGATTCATACTTTTAGTTTTTTCGGTAAAGTAACGTAGGTAAAAAATGAAATTAAAATTTATAAAAATTTAATAATTATTTTTATTACTTTTTTTTATTACCGAAAAAACTAAGAGTATATTACATTGTTCCCAACCGTTCTA
Organism: Entosphenus tridentatus; assembly: GCA_014621495.2. Classification (NCBI taxonomy): domain Eukaryota; kingdom Metazoa; phylum Chordata; class Hyperoartia; order Petromyzontiformes; family Petromyzontidae; genus Entosphenus; species Entosphenus tridentatus. Next base: position 8,500,659 of record CM025617.2, read on the forward strand.
TGCCGTACGCATGCACACACACACTTTGTTGCATTTCGTCAAGTTTAGCCTTCCCTGATATTTTGCTGCGGGGTAATATTGCTAACGATGAAACGATTTAAGCACCGACGCTTTTACGTTCCTGTTAAAAATAATGCTCAAGGGTTCGTAACGTTTCACGCGTTCTCACGAGGCTATGAAGCTCACACACGCACACACAAGTGTGTTTATACAGCACCCATGACAAACGAAGGGTAACTGCATTTGCCAAGGATGAAGTTCTCATACCTGCGCGTTCTCTCGCGACAGTAGAAATACGAATCTTTAAATAGAGCCCAATGAATATCTGATATGACAGAAGCAAAACCTACAGGGAAATCCCATTTTACGTCTGTTTATTTCTTATTAATCACATTTAATTAGTGTGAACGCACACACGCGCGCACGCACGCATCCAGCTGACGCGGTAAACAAGGGCACGTTGGGCAATCCGAAGCGAAGCGGTCGTGCGGCGATTGCCGCGCCGCGCGACGGATCGCCGAGTTCAAACCCTGACCACGGGGCTAACACCGGCGGAGGGCGATGTCCTGAGCCGGGCTCGCGCTCCAGCTCGGCTCGTTAAGGCCCCGTCGAGCCGAGCAGTTCTAATAATAATAATAGTTCAATTTGTAACGCGCGCAAATTTGCAGACGTAGTGGCCGCAACTCAGAGGCGCGGAGCTCGAAAGCATGATTGTAGAGGTGAGTTTTTAAGTCTCTCTTGAAGAAGGCGATTGAGGTGATGATGCGAATGTGCAGAGGGATATCGTTCCAGACTGTTGGGGCTGCCACCGAGAAGCGGCGCATAGACACGACGACCATCCTGGATCTTGGTAACAAGAGGAGGTCGTGAGTCGCGCTGCGCAGGCATCTGCCGTGTGCTGAGCTGCAAGTTGTCAATAACGAAGAAAGGTACGGCGGGCAGGTGGATATCAAGGCATTGTGGCAGAGGCAGGCGGTCTTGTATGTGACCCTACTGGCGATGGGTAGCCAGTTGAGAGCACGGAGACAAGCTAGTGAGTCGAGACGGGGATGAGTGTGGGCAATGACGACGCGTGCTAGGTTATTTTGCAGTCTTTGAAGTTTCTTTAGTTCTCTCGCAGGGACGACCATTCGGCCACGGCCACGACCATGGCCACGACCATGGCCACGACCACGGCCACGACCACGGCCATCGACAGTGGTGGCAGAGGCAGGACCGTGCACACCCGCAAACCTTCAAAAACCCGCATTGACCAGCGTGGTGACGCATGGTCAAACGATCCCCCGTGACCGACGGTGGTGTCGGCCGCGGGCAACCTACTCGCCGTACGTCGGCAACCCGCTTGCTGTGCTTCCTCCGCCGATCGGCAAACCTCGCGGCGGGTGTCTCGTGAAACAAAACAAAACGGGCGATGCGATCTTTCGCTCACGTCAACTATAAATAATGAGAGTGATGCACAGACAGATTCAACGGACTCGTCGTCACGGTTCAGGGCGACACCCAAGACTCGCTGATTGACTTTTTTGTAATTTTGGTGCGTGCAGAATCCGTACGAGCCGACCTCCTTAAAACTACCACAGCGACACGACACAACACAATCCATCGTGGTCACATTTTCTACAAACTTTTCCCATGTACAGCCCCAGGTCAATCCACCGCTTGATGAGGGCCTCCCCAGCCCGTGCAGGTCACGTGGGGTTGAAGAAGGGAGGGTGAGCACAGACGTGGGAGCAATTAAGTACGGTACATGTATGGATGTTGCTGTGCCACACGCCACGTGCCGTGTACGTACAATGCTAAGCAGCGGAGATCACAAACAATCGATTCACATTCGCAAGCTTCTGCGCAGGCAATCGCCAGAGCGAGCATCGACTTTAATCGTTCGATCCTGGCCACCCCGACTTATCACCGTCGTGATCATCTTGCAACGGGGAAAAACAGAAAAACACGCAAAAAACTGACCAACTCATTCAGACCGAGTCTCTACAAACTTATATTAGCATGTGCAATAACGTCAAGGCAGCTGCTGTTAGTTTCAAGACCGCTTGGCCATGCATCAGCGGGCAATGTATTATACACGACACAAATAAAGACAATCATCCCCCGTTGAGCCCTGGCTGACTTCTTGGGCAAGTGCTGTTAGCGAGCACCTATGAAGGCCGGCACGGCACACGGCGGGGGGGGTGGCCAGCACCACGCCCGACCCCATTTGTTTCCCCATTGGCGATGTTTACACATGGCAAAAGGTACATTTGAGGCCGAGTAAACCTAGGGGAGGCCCAGGACCAGTTCAGATAATCGTCACTGGTGTTGGTGGCCGTGAGCGGAAACCGAACTCGGGTCATAGCCGGGTTTCGTGGTGCGGCACGTTAACCGCTAAGCAAACACTCCCCATTACACCGGACAGAGATCCCCTGTACAGCCTTAACAAACTGTAGGAGAAAGTGCTGTTAGCGAGCGCCTATTATACCCGACACACACACACAGTCCCATCGCCGGCAAAGTAGCAATAGCACAGCGTATGACTTCACATTCCCCCTGCAAGCACAGAGGTGGGCGCTCCACTGCACTCTTTGTTCTTGATACCAATTAATCTGTCCTGCTCCCCCAAGCCCGGTTTGACTGCATTAAGAACAAGCGCCGATTGTCGTCGTGATGGGGCCTTTTGTACAATCGCCAGTGACTAGGCCAAGACCATGAAACACGTTCCGAATGATAATTCGTTTAGCCCCGGCGATGACCCGGGGATTTGACCCCAGGAGTCTCGAGGGTGCTGGTTCAGTACTCAGACAAGGGCTTCAACCCCACGGCCACCTTGTCTTGGGCAATTTTTCAAAATAAGCATAATATATGCTAAACGCGGTTCATTTTCTGGACGGCAAAAAAAAAAAACCCTTCGAATGCTCTTTACGACCGTCTTTGTTCTGCAAACGCGCGCGAGCACGCACAGGCATACGTGTGCATTTACCCATGCACAAATACGCATGCACATATACTCGCATATATATACATACGCGCAAGCATGAATATATAAATGACAAATATCCCCGGTTTAGCCTTTAACAGATTCTTGGGGCAAGTGCTGTTAGCGAGCACCTATGAAGGCCGACACGGCGCACGAGGGGGTGGGGTATGGCCAGCGCCACGCCCGGCCGTCTTTGTCTCCCCAGTGGCGATGTTTAGACACCCGCAGCAGGTACTCATTTAAGGTTGAGTCCAGGAACGTTTTAAATATGCACACAGATATGCGTAGACACACACAAAGACACACACACGCAACTGATAGCTGCACTGCCACCCTAATGGACAATTTTACCAATTTACTACTATGAGCCAAGAATGTCTGTGTGTCCCGCGCGTGACGTCACTCCACGTCGGCTAGCCCCCCCTCATTAATAATCATGAACAGATGACGTCACTCCACATGTAGCACCCCCCAACCCCCTCATTAATAATCATGACCGGGTGACGTCACTCCACATGGGGGGGGGCGAGGCGCCTCCTCCCCCCTCCTCGGCGTCAACTCACAACCCTCGCTACAAAGGCAGAACCCTCACGTCACGCGATCTCCGTAACGCTGTTGAGACATCAAAGTAAAAAGGATGTCATGATGAGAAAGGAATTATAACCCTTAAATGAAATAAGTCTGTGTCACCGCGCCCTTACAAACTGCACACGAATTGATGCAATATCACGTCGCGGTCTGCTTTTCGCTTGCACGTTTCAGATTTACTGCAATACACCCATCCTTGGACAGGCAAAAGGCTAGTTACTGAAGAGCTGCCCTTTTACAGGACCGACGGTAAGTCGTGACAGGAGACCAATGCACAGTCGACCCACGAGGACGCAGCAAAGGGACTCTCTCACCGTGCTCGTGTTTACGCTCTTCGCCACGGCGTGTTGGGAACGCTAAAAATGTACCCGGTGGCCTGGCCAACGAGTCGACGTTTCACAGCTTAAGGAAATGTGGTCGCGATCGGGCTGCACGGGCGCCACGCCGAGGCTCGTTTATACGGTCAGGATACAATTCTGAAATGTCCTATCCCACACGCGCATGTGCTGCGCAAGAGGGGGGGGGGGGCTAAACCCTTTGTAATAGACACCCACTGAGCATCAGGCCACGCGATGGATTAGGGCGGCTCGGCCGTGACGCAGAGAGTTCAAATCCTGGCTGGGGGTGGACTCTGCCCATCATCTCTCTGGCGGGCGATAAAGTGAGTACAGCTTTCTGGGATTGAAAACGAATTTCTTTAGAACTGCTTTTGTGTTTAGTTTGTTGACCTTCCCCCGCACCTCCGATTACCATGGTAGACTATGTACAGTGCGAAAGAAGGTCAACATAAAAACAACAATGGTTGCCTCGCCCCCGCTATAGGAACGTGGAATTTCCACCACTTGGCTCAGGGCTGTAAACGGGAGATGGTCACCGCCTCGATGATCGTTTCAGTTGGGAATCACCTTGACTTTGTTACCGTTTCACAGAGTCGATTAAAATCGATTCTAGCGCTCACGATGCATGCAGTCGAATAGTGCGCATGTAAGATTGATTTGTTTACAGTGTATGCAAATGATACGTGAATCATATGCTGATGTGCATTTAGCCTAATAGACTGAACACGACAGAACGCACGACACAAACAGTGCGAATGAGACGGAACGAACGAAGAAAAATAACAAAAATACATTTTTATAATTTTTGGCCAGAAAATGTTGAACTTCTTTCGCACCGTACGTAGCTAACCGCGCTGATCGGAGTTGCCGTGCTCTAACCACTGCTGGATGAGGGCCCTCCCCAGGCAAGTCACCATCTATCGCGGTCTCGCAATGCAACGCGACACACAGCTCCGGCACACGGGCCGACTTCATCGCTCCATCTCCTCGGTGGTCGCTATGCTCGACCACCGGTCACCATCCCCCCCCCTCCTTTCAGTGTGACCACTACGGTAGACTTGCGACGATCCAGAGCATGCCTGGCAGGTGGTTGCAAAGCATTACACGCCCGCGCAAAACACAGGTCTGCGAAGCACTCCGGATACATTTTAAATACACGCCGATGCACGTCCACAGCGCTGCCACGCATTCAAACCGCACCACGTGCACAGGTGAATGCAACGTTGACGTGTCAAACGTGTAATACCACACCTGAGGCGTTGCATGTATATGCATGCAGGTGAACACGGCCGTATACACACACATATTAAATACACAGAGTATATTCCAATGTATGATCCTGAACATTGACACGCATTGACGCACGTATAATATATTACAGATTCATCAAGTACCGTGTTAGTGTGTAAGCATATACACACTAACGGTACGGTGGTGTAGCTGATAGCGCACTGCGCTACGAACCTAGCCACCAGAGTTCTATTCCTGCTCGACCTAGGGCCGCCTCTAGGTCGACTCGGCCTCAAATGAGTACCTGGTGCGATGTATAAACATCACCACTTGGGAAACAAAGGTAGCCATGCGTGGTCCTGGCCACATCACCCTCTCTTGTGCTGCTCCAGCCTTTCATAGGTGCTCACTAACAGCACTTGTACCAACAATGTTTTTTTTGCACATACAGCACAGGCTTGGATTCTCTTCATACAGACGCACAAGCTGTTGGGGAAAGTGCTGTTAGAGAGGGGCTGGAGTGGCCAGCACCATGCCCGTCTTCTCAGTGCAGATGTTCACACACTGTACCAGGCTCTCATTTGAGTCCGAGTTGACCTCGGGGTTGCCCTGTGACAGGTTCAGATGTCGCTTGTCCGACACTATCCACATCCCGGCATTGATCGTGAAGATTTTAGCGCCACGAGCGGATCGCCCTCACCACCACCACTTCTCCCCGCAGAATTGTTGCGCTACGACAAACCGCACGCGGGTTGACACACGGACATAAAAGTGCAGTCGAGTAAACACGTTTAATTTCTTTTCCCCCTTTCCTCAAATCTCTCCTTAAAAAACTTTTTTTTTCTTTTATTAACGCGAGCGCTCGCTCGCGCGCGCTGGCTCGCTCTCGCGCAGACGCCCGCTCTCGCGCAGACGCCCGCTCGCCCCTTCTCGGGCGCCGTGTAATTTTCAGCAATCCACCAGCGAAAAAATGCAAAGGCATAACACCCGGCTACATTAATACTGTGACATTCACATAATGCGGGGCTCTCGGCACAAGGTGAGCGCGCGGGAGAGGCGAGCATGAATTAATGCATATTTAATGAAGCCGGGGAGGCCTCGACAGACTGGGCTGAATAAATAATGAAAGGAGCGCTTTTTCATATATCTGCTTATCCTCCGACATAATTTGTGCGAGCCCGTGTGCTTAGCCGGGCTCGTTAACCCGTTCCGCGGCCGTGGGACGGCCCTTTCTGACGCCAGATTCTCTCTCCGTCTCTCTCGGCGGGCCGCCGATAATGAAGCACGGGCGAGAGAGAAAAAAAAACACGCACACACACACAGGGCTCCCCCGTTGTCGAATGATCGCTGGGTCGCGGGCGCTACCGCACCTGCAAATCTGGCCCATTGCAAGGCAGGGGTTGGCGGATTGGGCAGAGGTAGTTGCGTATGAGATGCCCACCGCAGCACGTGTATGGTGCAGGGAGCAGTCGTGCAGCGGTTAGCGTGCTACGAATCTGGCCACATGAGTTCGATTCCGGCTCACGGCCAGCACCAGCGACAAATATCGGAACCGGTCCTGGGCCACCCCTAGGTGGATTCAGCCTCAAATGAGTACTTGGTGCGGTGTGTAAACATCGCCACTGGGGAGACAAAGGCGGTCCGGCGTGGTGTTGGCCACTCACCCCCTCGTGTGCCGTGCCGACCTTCATAGGCGCTCACCAACAGCACTTGCCCAAGTCGGTTGAGGCTACACGGGGGATCTTTGTGTTTTGTCTTTGTTTGGTGCAATCAGGTCCCCCATTAAAAAATGAACACTCATTGCCCAATGGGTTTACCTTGTGCCAAAATAATCCTAGGAAATAAACCTCACAAAACATTCGGTATGAGGTCAGAATGTGGCGGTGGCTGCATGCAGATTTCCACGCTGCCTGCAGGGATTTTTTTGTAATTGTAGTCGGATGGTATTCATGGTTGTTTTTTTTTCCAACATCCTCGCACAAGCTGAAAGACTAAGATAGGAACGAGTCTCGAGACTCACGTGTATTTCCTAGAAAAACAAGGGGCTTTGCTGCTGCTGCTGCTGTTGTTGTTATTGCAAATATATTTTGACTACATTTATCCCCCCAAAACTGCGATGTCTAAAACCAAGGTGCCCTTGCAGGGAACATTCGTTAGAGCGATTCGCAAAAAACCCTCTTCTTTATTTTATCTTGTAAGGGGTGTAGGATGTGCGTGCCGCAGCATTACTCGTCGCTGTGCCATTGACAGATATGTCCGTCAGACAAAATGTAGATTGAACTCGTGCCGACGAGTCTGGTACCGTCTATCCATTATAATACAATTCCCGTACGATAATGGAACTCGTAGGATTTTAAATGAAAGGCGTCGTCACAGTTTCAGATGTGTCTGCACCGTCGCCCGGGCGCCGTCGTCGCGAGCTCGGGGGCCGGGCAAAATAACAGGGGATGGCGCCCCATTAAAATTTCAGGTGCGTCGCTCGCACACAAAGACAGGAGGAGGCCCAAGCGCGCACGTGAACGGGCGAGCGAGCGCGCGCGCGCGCCCCGGGTTCTCCTGCAACGCGGCCGCCCTTAAGAGCGCGGCTGAATTTATTAATTGTGACAGCACTTATCTGTTGCCCACACCGCGGTGACGCAATTATCATCAATCACGGCGGTATTGTATCAGCCGCCGATGAGCGAGGCCCGGCCGCGAGTTTCGAGGAGCACGCAGTTCTGCTTTGCGCTATTAAGCGGCGGAGTGTAAAAATGAGAGACGCAGAAACGGCGAGCAGGAACGATATGTATACGTACGTTTTCAAATATCTCCCATACTGCTCCGCTCTATTAAAAATATGTTTGTTCAATAAAATACTTTTGGGGAAAAAAGTATATATGACATTTTCTGTGACATAGGAAAAAATCATAATGCTGGCTTTGCCCAGAATGGTGTTGGGGGAGGGGGGGGGTAAATCCTCACATTGAGTTCAAAGGATGAGGCTGGAAATGAGAACCCCAACAATTTAATGCATTTGCATGTTTTAATGGCTGGGCTGCCACCCAATGTAATTGGCTCTTGCGGGAATTAGCAGATGAAATCCAGGCTGGTCCCAAAACTAGGCGAGCTGAGAAGTGACATTTCAGATTTTTACTGCTCTTTATTATGCGGCGGCGGGGGGGGGGGAATGTATATGTGATTTAAATAATAAAATGGACTCGGATCCTGGTTTTGATGGAGACATTTGTTGCTGTAGATTAGCAAATCGACGTGCTCACCATTGCAACCTATCAACATGAACATTTGGAGGTTGCGTGTTTTTGGGATGGCCTAAAAATCTCACTGAAAATAATTGGAACGGCTCCCATCCTGACGGGTGTATTTGTGAAAATGCTTTGCTTGTGAAGTGTTAAAGCAGTCCTAATTCTATATAAATTGAGGAATTGCAAACTGACGCATCACATGTACGTTCATATTGAAGGGTCATATTATTTTTCTCTTCGACTTTCGTTTCCACGTGATATTTTTGCGTTTACGTGGTGCGTTAGCTTGTATTCATTTCGCACGAGTGCCACGTTTTGCTACGTTGCACAATTAACATTTGTACCGCGATCTCCTGCACATGTGTTTGTCTTCTTTGACGTTTTCCCAGATTCCCCTTTTGCAGAAAAGAAACCTGGTCGTCTCAACAGGCTCCGGCCAGGTATTTAAAAAAACTAAAACACAAAAAGCATCACCAGTACAGTACTTGTATTCCTCCCCCCCACCTCACCCCAGCGTCATCATCGCCGTACATAGCCAGACACCCCTCATCAAGGTCAATTAACGTTAAATGACGCCGGCGAAAAAGCGCCCAGCGCTACCCGTTGCCGTCCGATTAAATATTTAAGGGCGAGCGCGATCCGCTGCTAAGCTGGGCGATGCCGGTTAACCCCCCCCCACCCACCCACCACCCTTCTCCGACGAACACCCCAAATCAAAGTTGAGCGCTCAGACACAAGCAGAGCAGAGCAGCTCGCAGACCCATGCTAGGCTGAGCGGCGTAATTACAAAAACACATTAAACCGCGCCAGCAGAAGGCAGCCAGTGCTGCTGACACCATAAAAACGCAATTAAAAGAAAGGTTCCTTTCAATGAATTTGTAACTATGAAAAATGTCGCAACACTTTGACTCATACATCAAGGAGCAACTATGGGTGGCGAAATGGTCTCCGAATATTTTTGTTTCCCCCCCCCGCCCACCTCCCTCAATCCCCGCTCGCCGCCTGCGAAATGCTCCGTCGAACGCTGTGCGGGGGTAAGACGATTGTTCTGCTAAATTAAACACAGCGGCCCCCGCAAGGTGCCTGCAAATAATCAGACGCAATTAGTGTCATTGCCGACGTTGTGCTCGGTGTGGATTTTTTTTCTCTCTCAACACCCCCCCCCCCCCCAAAGTCTCTGACAAAATAATTTGTGGCTTGCAGACGACCCCAAAAAAAAATGCGGATTCCCACCACCTCCCCCCCGCCCCCGCCACCCCCTCCCCTCCTTCCACTTTAGTGTGCAAGGCGGTGGTGACGGGTGGACAGCAAACGGGAAGCGGGCGCTTATTTTTTTTACTTTCCCACCCTCCCTCCCCTCTCTCTCAACTCTAATCAATGCAGCATAATTTAACACATCTGCCTATGCGGTATTTTGAGAGCTTGATCGTTAAGCCCTCATTAGTATTAACCCATTTGCCGGCGGAGGAGCCCGGAACAATGAAAAGTGCTGGCGTTCTCGGACGATCGATTTTTTTTAACCTCCCCTCCGTAAGACTCTCGCCCCCCCCCCCGCCGCCACCCATCGTACAACCGGGACCACCGCACGCTCCCGAAGGGAACGTGCGGGCTAGGCGGGTGATGCGGACCCTTCTCCCGCCTCTCCGATCCCGTCTCCGCATCGCTGGCCGCCGTCCGGCAAGCCGCGGATGGGAAACGCAAGATGGTTAAAACCTAGTAATTTTTTTTTTATTAAATTATATTTTCACTTTCCACATCATTAAAATAGCTAAATACATTTCATCGCAAACAAAATGTACATTCCAATAATGAGCTGTCATTAAAAAGACATCTCAAACGGGCTTCCAGTCTCGTGCGGATGAATCAAGCCCCAAAAAAAAAAACTCCACAACATCGCACGAGTCAATCAAATAAACATGATTCATCCACACACGCGGTAGACCCACCGCCGCGCTCTAACGAGTCTCCTTTAATTGGAGGCAGAGCCTCGAGTTACGGGAGTAAAATGGGGCATTAAGAGTGCAATCGGCATTGAAATAAACGCGCCACATCGCTTTCGGCCGAGAAAGTTTTTTGACACCACTTTCAAAAAGAAAGCCTTTTGGTATCATCACGTGGGGGGCGGGGGGGAGCTCGATCCCCCGCACCCATCCCCGAGGGGGGGGAGGGGGGCGAGGGGGTAGGACGGAGGGGGAGCCCCTGTGCCTTAAAGAATTGTCTATTAAATCAATAAAAAAAATTTACATACAAAATAGCGTGAGTTGGACACTGGGAGGGGTGTTCTAATATCGATGTTCGGAGCGTGTCGGTAACAACGGTGTGAACAAACAACGATCTACCGATTGCGTCGCACCGCCGTGCGGCCCCGTCTCGGGGCTGAGGGACGCTGATTATTCAGGCGCAATTACAAATACGAGATGTTGAGATGGAGCAAAGACAGCGCTGTGCCGACCGACTGGTGGCGGCATGGACACTGAAGTCCGAACTTAGCGGACAAAGAAACGCAAAATAACAAAGCCGCTAACGGCAGACTCTCGCAGCGCGACGTGCGTCGAGCGGTGACGGCTTCAAATCGATCTGGTGCGTGTGTTCACTGCGATGGCGTTCTCAACACGATACGACTGCACTTCATGAATGTGCGCGCGCGTTTTGTTATCGTCCGCCATGGACAATCCATGGACGAAGGCCTCCCCCCCCCCCCCAACCAGCCAGCGTCTCTCACACAATCCCTGCGATGGAATAGAATGTACATTTAACCGTTTGTTTACGTACGCGTACAAAAAAACAACGACTCTTCCTTTAGTCATACGCATCAAAGGAGGGCTGTTAGCGAGCTTCTATGAAGGCGTTGAGGTCGCAGGCAGGGGTGGTGGGGGTATGTCCACCGGTGTCTCTCCAGCTGATGCTGGAGGTAAACTCGCTGTGCTTGATGCCCATTTGAGGCCGAGGCAGCATAGGTTAGAGGGTGCCCTGGTGCCAGACTCAGATATCAATTGGCCACAAAGGGATGTGGCACCACTATCAGGAAAACCTGAACCCTGAACTCGGTTCTACAGGATCGGAGCGCAGTGCAAAAACCGCTGCACCACTTTGTGCGCACACACACATGCACGCACACATGCACGCACACACGCAAGCTCGCACACACACAAGCTGGCACATGCGCACGCACACAAGCGTGCACAAAAGTCCGACGTGCGCGCGTGTGCTTTCACAAAACGCCACGCACGTGTGCGCGCATGCACGGACGCACGCACAAAGCACCGCACACGTGTGCACACGCACGCAGGCTCGCCGCACAAAGCACCATGCACGCATGTGCGCACGGGTGCACACACGCGCACGCACACAAAGCACCGCGCACGTGCGCCGTGCGTATGACCAATGGAAGAATCGTCGTCTTTTGTACGTGTGAAAATCCACACGTGCACGCAGACGCCCGCACACACAGGCTCTCTCACGAAGCGCCGCGCACGTGTGTGGCATCGTGTGCGCGTGTCAGAGGATTATTAAAAAGTTTTCCTTTCTGTTCACATTCTTTGCAGCCCACGCCTGATACAGACAGATAATGGCTGCTGCTGCCACAGACTATTTGCGATACCGATTTTTTTTTCTCTCTCCCCCCCCCCCCCCCGTTTTCTCTGAAAAGGAAAAGCTTTTATTTTCAATTGGGCGGAACTGCCGCGATGATTACAATCATTTGTGGAAACGCAAACCACCGCATGGCATTCGGATTTTAAATGCCCTTCCAATGTCGCACGCCGCTTGCATTTGCCACTCAAAGCGGCAATGGCTGCACTTTGAACCCCATCTCAATTTTGTAAAAAAAAATTAAGTCTCTTGGGCGAAAAGGGCCCCAACACGCACAGTGCAATAACAGTGCGGATATTAACGGAGGGCAGTTCCACAAAGTTAGGCAACCTCGCGAGAAAACATTTTCAGAAACCCGTGTGTATTTTGAAGGAAATTATCTATAGTTTTCAAAAACACATGGATTGTAAAGCGAAATAAGACAACGGTGCGTGAAGCCGAGCAAACCGTCACGTACCAGTGTGGAGGAATAGTCATCTGGCTGTCGCCTGATGAAGCTCGTTTTAATTACTGGCAAAACGTCGTACCCTGATTGTAAATGTTGCGGATTTGCTCTCACACCGGTGTGCTTTACTCGTAATACTAGTAACGAATTGGCACGTTCTGCTTATGTGACAACCCTTACTAATTGGCTGTGTCAGGTGGTGGTGGGTTTAATGACATACGTTTATATTTACGCGATCTAAACCGAAAAACCTATATTATCTTCTTGGTTCTTTCGGTAAAGTCACGTAGAAGGGAAATAATAAAATAATTATACATTTTACATAATAAAATAAAATTCTCACGACGTTTCGGCCACAACACAAGCAGCCGTCCTCAGGTGAAGACAGAGCTGTCTAAAAGACAGCGCTCCAATGAACACTGCTAAGCTTGGCAGCGTATTTTAAGCTGGGTGGGAGGAGAAGAGCCCCTTGACAAAGGAGTTTACATATCAACAGGAGAATTTAGCATTGAATAAGCTGTGTTAATGTGAGAGAATTAGCAGGATGTTAAAGTCAGAAATTAGCATGTAACTAGGAGATTAGCATGATGTTAATGTGAGGAATTAGCATGTAACTGGTCACGGAAGTGGCTATGTTAAAGTCAGAGTTTACATATCAACAGAGACATTTAGTATATTCAACTGAGGACGGCTGCTTGTGTTGTGGCTGAAACGTCGTGAAAATTTTATTATGTTTCATTTTTAATATTATTTTATTATTTCCCTTCTACGTGACTTTACCGAAAGAACCAAGAAGATGAATCACTGCAGTCACAAAAGCTTTAAATCGAAACCTATATTATGTTTCCAAGTGTGTCCGACACAGTGGTATTTATGAGCATTTCTCCCCTAATCAAGAAAGAAGGACACACAATCTTGCTATCTGAACTACGTTCGTAATTGGCGGACATGCGACACAAAACTAAAAATCCACTTAAATGATTATACAAATGATTATCCGCATTTGAGTGTCTCAAACGCACAATCGTATAACCTTTGTTGTTCACCCTGAAAAGCCTCCACTCAACTTCACACACGATCTCTTCGTGAGCCACGTCCTTTCTCAAAGACATCAGCGATCGTGGAACTCCTTCCATTGAGCTCTGTCCATGATTATGTGGATTGGATACTCCCAGGTGCGGCATCCAATTGTTCAAACTGTTTATACGTCACTTAATGTTGCCTTCCCTGGCTTCTTGTACCTATTATTTCCCCACTCGAACCGTTATGTACAAAGGAAGGGAACGGATCCCAAATCCACAGCTCAAGGTTAACAACCCACTTGCTGCACGGCCGTCTGTACGACACCTCGTAGCCCAGCATGTGGGTGTCTCGGCACGTGAGTGATGATCGTGCAGAGACGCACACATGTGCATGGTGCGGTTTTTGCCCGACCGATCGCCAGAGATGAATATCCACGGGGAATAGGGTTGTTAATTCAAGTCTTTTTGCATTAACACAAATCTTACGCGAATAAAGATGAAATACTGTAATCGGTTTGCCATAAATATGAACATGTCCAACAATAACATGGCGAGATGTTAACTACCTTGCCTGGTATACAGGAGGTTGTGGGTTTGATCCCGACCCTTACGCCTGTATATTTGGAGTTTGCATGTTCTCCCTGTGGTCGTGTGGATTTTTCTCCGGGTCCTTCAGTTTTTCCCTCCACATTTAGAATCAACATGCGATTTGAGTATTTACCTGCTATAAATTTCCAAGTGATCAGACACTTTGTTCAGCTATTGTTTGTGGCCAGGTCACTTCTGAAACACAGCTATGTAGCTCGGTGGGCCTTTTAGTTTGTTGTCCTTCTCCTGCACCTCCGATTATGACGGTTCAACATACATACATAACCTGCTAAAATAAAAACAGTGTAGTTTAATATCCTTTGGGTCTTTCGGTAAAGTCACGTAGATAGGTTAAAAAAAAATAACAAACAAAAAACTACGAAGTTTCGATCGTAACACAAGCGGTCGTCATCAGGAAAAGGGGGTTAGCTTCTAAAGGAAAACTGTTGATAAAGGTTTAAAATAAGCGTAGCCCAAGTGTCAGCAGCATGGGTTGGGCAGCTAATGTTAATGTAAGTTTGTACACGAAGCCATACAAATATACAAACACAGACATAATCTCAACCGTGATAATGGTTACAAACTGAGTAATCATTGGAAGGATGTGATTAACCATGCAAAAAAGATTTAACTACACTTATTTGGACCATTTTATTTGACAGACAACTATTAAATGTTATTGATAGACAGCCAGGCTTGTTTTACCAGGTTACATTTTTTCCCCTTGTTTCACACTTTTGCTATGTAGGCTAGGCGTAGTCACAAACCGTACCTCTCCATAACAAAGGCTCAGCCTTTTATTATGCAGTCTATTCTTAGTCTGAAGCCTCACCTTACCATATCAATAGAAAGTGTGCCGTACTTGGCCCCTTCCCCTCTCCAACCATTATATATACGGAGTGGTAGCTCTTGGGATCTCTCATTTACTTGATACAGCTGTCGTGGCTGTGACGGTTCCACCTGAAGACGGAAGCTTGTGTTGCCTCCGAAACGTCGTGATTTTTATTTTTATTTTATTTTATTTTACTTTTATTAATTTGAATTTTTTACCTACGTGACTTTACCGGAAAAAACCTAAGAATATGAATCCTTGCAGTCACGAAAGCTTCAAATCTAGAGTTAATGTAAGTGACGGGTAGCGACCGCGATGGCGGTGGATTTCCACCAATTAAATGTCACATGAACATAGCCACCTCAGCGCGCTCGTCGTGGAGGCCGCTCACCGATCTTACATTAACATGCTAATTTTTACGTGGCAGCCCCCTTTCATTGGTGGAAACACACCACCATCACGGTCGTTGCCCACCACTTACATAACCATTAGCTGCCCCACCCGTCCTACTGGCATTTGGGCGACACTCATTTTAAACCTTTCTAAACAGTTTGCCTTTAGAAGCTAACCCCCTTTTCCTGATGACGACCACTTGTGTTGCGATCGAAACGTGGTAGTTTTTTGCTATTTTCTTTGAACCTATCTACGTGACTTTGCCGAAACACCTAAAGAATATGATTTCCTAGTCACGAAAGCTTTAAGTCAAGATTTAGTTTAATAGTTTATAGTAAAAGTCCCGCACTGCGCGTGCCCACTTGAATGGACCGCATGGAGACCTACGAGCCCTGCACGCTGGGGTTTTGGTGACGGACGGCAGCTCACAAAAATCGCTTTCGGAATGCGCCGCGTGGATTCCAACGTTCGCGCGAGAAGACTCGCCCATTGCGCGATCGACGCTCAAGTTGTCACGCGTTTGACAATCGAATCTGGGACTTGGGGAATTGATTAAAAATGGATTCTGAAAATGATTACCGACAAAAAAGAAAAAAACGTACCGTTTGGTTTTTTCGGTAAAGTCACGTAGGTAAAAAATTAAATACAAATAAATAAAATCACGACGTTTCGGAGGCAACACAAGCTTCTGTCTTCAGGTGGCACCGTCACAGCAAAATTACTACGTGACTTTACCGAAAAAACCAACGAGTATGGACCCTTGCAGTCACGAAAACTTCAAATCTAGAAAGAAAAAAAATGATGACACAACCAATGCAAAGTTGAAAATAGGCACAAGATAAAAGTGATCACTGGCTGAGTCGACCGAGTTAACTCGGTGTTACCGAGTTGTGACTGGGAGAGAGTGCGCACTAAATTACACCACACTGGGAGTCGACACGTTCACGGGTTTAGAAATACTTAAACAGACCACATGCATTAAGACGTATTAAACGGCTTTCACAGCCAATAACCCCGCAACTCAAATTGCTGAAAGAGGTGGCTCCATTTAAGTCCTTCCATGTGCGAAAAAAAGCTACACTTCGAAACGAAGTTTGAACAGGCGCGTCGCGAGAATCGGCTCGGCAGGGCGAGCGAGCGGCGCACGCGGCGCGGAAATAGTCGCGACGTTTCAATGGCCAAGGAGACGTAAAAGATGAAGAAGAACTTCCACTGCTGGCAATGGTCAGCCAACTCTTCTCTCTTTCCACTGCACCAACTGAGCTGTGCCGGGTCCCTCGGCCGAGCCAGCGCAGCACGGCTCCAAAGAGGCACATATTAATGTTTTACTCCTGAAAGAACGTGACGCGCGCAACGGACACGTCCTTAGCATCGCCCCTGGCTCCGCTTGGCCAACCAGGGGGCAGATTTAGATGTGCTCGTGAAAGCAACGTAGCACGGTTTGGTTCCGGCTGAGCCATGGGCTCGGCAGATCGCCAGTGGAAAAACCACCCACGCCGCGAGGGACCCGCGGTGGCTCTGCTTGGATGTGCCAGTAGACAAGCGGTGTGAGGGATTATAACCCGGCTGGGTGATGTCATGGTGGGAGCGCTTGACTGCCAGGTGGAAGTTAGAATCCTGGTTTGGGCGTCCTCTCAGCTCACCATTACTCTGGGGTCGATCAAAAAGTACTATTTTGTGGGAAGTAACGGTGGAGTGATTCCCACCCAGCTATTCTACGAATTATCATGATATAGGATCGAAATTAATTGTTTTACATTGCGATGAATGTTATCGCCTTTTGTTGGCTACAGGGGAGCCGGAGGCCTGATACATACCCCACACGTACCCATGATTCGACGAGTAATATTTGTGAGCTTTAAAATAATTGTCAATCGATTAATCAGTGCGTTGTTAGAACAGCGGACATTCTTTTTAAATACGGGGGTCTCACCATGAGTATGTCGAATTTACACCATGAAATTACCCATCAGAGTACCAACAAGTAAATACGAGTGCCAGGGTCCGACTCTAAATGTCACGCTCTCTGGTCGGCGACAGTGTGAATAGTAGCCGCCCTACTAAAAATGTTGTATCTTTGACGGGCAAGGTGGCAGCAACACAGCCAATCATCTCGCGGAGCCAATAAAACAGGTACCACATTGTGGGACACACCAACAACGTTCTGTCGTACAGACGGAGAAACTGTCTCCAGGTGGAAGTGAAAAGCTTTAAAAGGACGGCCTTCGCCAAACTTCCCGGGCGCGATCTTGCGAGGTTACACGCGAGAACGCAGGGGGCCCTGGACAATCGCCAACGAGCCTCGCAGCCCGGGGAGATGTGCGGGCGTTGAGTTATGGGTCGCACACGGGCTCTCGGCTGCAGATGGATTGCCCGGCCGCCCGCGCCATTTGGCTAAAGCATCTGGGCTGGGTCTCACGCGCGCACCCCCCGCGGAGGCCCAGTGAAGGTAACGAAGGATGGGGGGGGGGGGATAGGTCTCGCCAAATTAACGAGCGATGAGCTCGTAGTAATGACCAAGCGTGCAACTTTTTTGCGTTCTATGAAATTCGCCAGAGAGCGGGAGTTGGTGGATTGCGAGGACTGTAATCATCGTCGTGTTGCCACCACAAAGTGGCCAGGAGATGGCAGTACAGCAAGTATGTTTTGTTATCCATCGGTGTGGCCATTATGAGAGCGCTGCGGTTTCTGCCCGAGCCGAGCTTAAAAACACTCCTCAGAAAAGAAATGGTCAAACATTTTAACCCGGTCGAAGGACACAGACACATGCCCATAAGCATTACGGCCAATAGTTAAAGCGTAATAATGCGGCAACTGAATATCGCTGCGAGGTTTCCCGGATATGGCAGTGGAGAAAGTAGGTTCGTTTGCGAGCACGTGAGTGCGGTGTTTTTAGGGCGCCATCCCCTCTTGTGTGTGGGTTTTCTCCGGACACTCTGTGGTAACCCTCTGCACACAAAACACCCCCCGCGTTATTGTAATTGGTCAAACATACCAAAGTGGAACCATCCTGAAAAAGGTCTTGATGGTGCGGGGGTAAGGCTTTCCTTAATAAATAAAAAACACATTCCGTTACGATCATTACTGTACGTCTGCTCGTGACAGCGATGGCCTCGTGGGGCCCATAATGGCCGTGTCAGAGCACCGAGTCAGCATCAGAGATGCTGAGTCAAATCCAGGGGGCGCGGGGACCAGCGTGGTGTGGCTTTGCTGGGGGGACTGGCATTGCGAAAACGTTGCGAATTACCGCCGCACGGCCTCATTCCTTCCATTTGCCGAAATGTAACATTAGCATCTCCATTTACATACGATTTGCATAAATCACACACGGAACAATTCTCGTGGGTATGATTTGATGCGTGTGTACAGTGATCGCAAGTATCACCTTGATGAATCGATGCTTTGCTCACAGAGCACGATGGGAATGCGAGTGCCGACATAAATGTTACAGACAAAAGCGTTTTTTTTTGTAACCGTGACCTCAAAACAGATATTTATTTAGTTCATTTAAACTTGCATGTGGACTCCCACGCTTGCTCATCAATTGGTGACAATTAAAAGAGAAAAAGGAATATAGAGTCGATGGCAGAAACACAAGTCAAAATAACTTCCCTGCTCAAATTTAGCACTGAGGTGGTGCTGCACATCCGTTTAAAGCCTCGCAGAGCCGGTGGAGGAGATTCCACTTTCATATGGTGGGGACGAGTTCGTCCATAGAACAACCACTATTAAGCTGATCTTCCCCAGAAAGCGCGACTCTTATTACCGACCCCGACAATATGTTGAGCCACGTCATCCACCCCCCCCCCCACCACCGAACCTGGATTTGAACTCAGATTTGAACAAGATCAAAGGGCTCGCATAATGCACTTTCATCCATTAATCCCCCCCCTCCCCCCCCCACTTTGCGCAAGAGCGCATAAGTGTGGTCACCACATCTACGCCTCTGTGTGAGGAACGAAAAAGGTGGACTTCACAAATCTGGCTGTCGCCTGATGAAGCTAGTTGTAATTGCAGGCGAAACATCGTACTCAGATTGTAAATGTTGTGGCCTGGCTCTCCAACACACCGGTTAGTGCTGTACTCGTGACGAATTGGCATGCTCTGTTTACGTGACAACCCTTACTAGTTGGCTGTGTCAGGTGGTAGCGGGTTTTAACGACACATTTATCTATTTTCGCGATCTAACCCAAAAAAACCTCTATTATGGATATTGGTCGCGAAAGCATATGTCAACTGATTTGAACTCAGCCTTCTGACCACGGCTACTGTCCAGCTGGCCAACGCGACGAGGTCGGTAATCGGCGTCCGTAGCAGCGAGGCTCCAGGCCGACGCTGCCGAGGCTAACGCCAAACCACAGGTGTCTGGGCAGAGCGCCGCTCACTCGCTCTCTTTACCAACACCACACGTCAATTAGCTAATCCAGCGCAAGGAGCCGCTCTCTGCCTATTAACATTAATTAGGCTAATTAGGTTAAATCCACAGTAGGATTCTGGTTCGCCCCCCCCCGCCGCCCCTGAAAGCGATCTGTACAAGCTGCAGCGCAAACGTCGACCGCAGTGCCACCGTGCCGCTCGCACGGTGGTGGTGGTGACGAAAATAATGATGGTAGGGCTCGCTGCGTATTATTGATGGGAAGCCTTGCAGGCTCAGGGCTGTCTTACAGGAGGGTCTTGCTTGGGATGCCGGACCAATTGCGTATAAATAAATGTGGCATGTGAACTGAATTACTGGTGGCTAATTTAACGAGAAGAATTTAAATGTATGTGATATAAGCCGAAATGTAAATTCAGGCACGATGTTTGTAGCGGTGTAGTAACGTGAGATGTACATACTTGGCTATCTTCACCATTAACACACACCGACTAAAACTCAAAATAACCCAATGATTAGGGGAGGTATGTGGGGTGGCAGCTAGGGAGGTAGATACATGCAGCTATATGGGTCAGGCACCCAGTGAGTGGATAGAAGAGTAAGTTACTGTGTGCAGGTATAAACAGTTAGGTAGGTAGCCACCCTTTACTTAGAGGTTACAGGAGCAACGTGAGCGGCAGATCGGGATGGGCTTTCCCTTGTCAAAAACCATCAACTGTTTTTATTTTACAATGTAAGGCCCACCGAGCTATAAAAAGCTCTTTTTCAGAAGCGACCTGGCCACAAATAACAGCTCAACGAAGTGTGGCTTCTCATGTGGAAATGTATCGCAGCCAAAAACTCAAATCGCATGTCGATTCTAAATGTGGAGGTAAAAGCAGAGGAGACCCGGAGAGCAATCCACGCGACCATGGGGAAAACCACACAAAATCCAAATAAAAAAAATATATGGGTCGGGATTGAAACCCAAGGCCTCCTGTATACCAGGTGAGGTAGTTAACATCTCCTAGCCACACCGTGGCGCCCAAACCCAAAAACAAACACAGCCTCAACGACAGATCCCCGACCTCGACAATGCAAAAAAAAAACATCACGATGCCTGCATCTCTCAATGGGCTGTGACCACGAAAAATAGAGGGGGGGGGAGGGGAGGGGCACGCCCAATTAACAGAGCACGACAGATCAGACGAGAACCGTGAGTCTTTCGTCGCGGACTGCCGATCGGTTGCACAGGCACCACCGTACGCATTCGTCAAATCCGGGAGTGCTTATATCATACATCGAGCGCACGCCATTATACTTAACATCCCATTACTTGCAACACGAGGCCATTACGATTAAGCCCAATTACGCCGCTAACAAATGCCGCAAGCCCGCGCTGCATATAATCATCATTAATTATGCTAATTAGCATCTAATTAGCCGCAGCCACGGGGGCCCGCTCGCTGCTTATCGGCCAATGAGAATGCGACGAGAATTCGCCTCTGACTGGCTCTAATTGCAAGGCAGCGTCCCCGCAACTTTGCTTTTCATCACCTGGGAGCTGGCTCCAATTACAGAAAGCGAGAAAACAGCTATTAACCGTTCCAAAACAGCCAATTTACCAATTACCACCCTTTATTGTTGAGCTTTCCAAAGCGAGCGGCTGGGACGGCTGGCTTTGGTGAGATTAATTCACTTAACACAAGGGCGCAGACCGCAGTAAGCCTCGCTCCCATCTGATCGCAAGCCATTACGCTTATTACAAAGGCGAAACGGCATTCGGCCGCCGTTATGAAAAACCTCTTATTACCATTCTCCCCGAACCCCCTGCTCTTTACATATTGCTATCTGCGTTTCGCAGGCTATCGAAAATTGTGCCATGGCACCGGCGTTCATTTAAATGAGAAAAGCCGATCCCTTTGAAAGGTGAAGGCCCTTGAGATGCCTTAGAAATTAGCGATTTGAACGACCTTTATTATTGTGATCATTTTTTTTTGTAAAATCCGTTATCGGTTTACGCGTTATATTTTTGTTCCTTTGTCAATACGCCGCTAAGCGGCGGGGCTTTCCCCCCCCCCCCCCACGAATCGTTTCATCATACTTCGCCACGCAGGTCAGTGTGGGTTCGCGCTCGGCAGCGGCAAGTGCATTCCCCACCGAGAACCACCTGGAGGACCCCAGTTCGATTCCCAGCCTCAGCTAACGTCAGCGACACGTGATATCCGAACCGCTCTTGGGTTTTCCCACTTCACCACCCCGTACTGATGAGCATTATGAAGCTATGGGTTAAACCTCCCCCCCCGCCCAGCCATCATCAACTCAACGTGTGCGTGTACGTACGCACGTTGAACTTCTTTCGCACCGCACGTAGCCGATCGTTCTAAATCGGAGGTGCGGGGGAAGGATAACGAACTAAACATAAGAAGCAGTTCTAAAGCAATGAGTTTTCAATCTAGAAGCCTTCATCCAGCAATGGCTAAACAAAGGGATGTACATAATGTATTATCTCTATTCATTATGCCTCGTACTGCAGTGCTATTATTGATACATTATGTGTGCATTAAATGAACCGCCAGTGGCATTCATCTTGTGCAGCATCACGCGTTCGCACCAAGGCAGGAAAAACAAGTGCAGGCCCATACAATTAGCCACTACCCCCACCGTCGTCATTGCTTCCTCGGAAACCGCGGGTAGGAGGGTTAATCTCTGCTGAAGTGTAATAAGTTCGCGGGCGCCTGAGCCAGAGTTAATTTACTGGAACACGCAGAGAGCCCTGCCTGCCTTTGATTAAAGTGGGTGGCGATGATGTGCATTTGCAAAGTCTCTTCGGGCACAATTTCCTTCCCTTTTATTTTCTTCTTTTTGCCTCCCGTGACTTTCGCGGAGGCTAAGTTCCCATTATTTGATGCAAGTCGAGGCAATTCAAACATTTGCATGCACAGCGCGGCTCCGACGACGCTTACGGGCAAAGCGTCTCTTTGCTCAAACGAGTATTGGACGGTGCTCAGCTCCCGGTCCCCTTTAACAGTTAGCGGTGTGTAAATTCTACGTACATATGGCAGGGGGCAGCCGGCTCACATTGCAACCACTGTTTATTTCGCCGCAGTGTTGGTGTTCGCTTTAAATCAGCCCCGATGAGATGATGGGCTCAATCGAAACCCCGCCGGGAGGTGGTGTCGCGACCACCTTCTTGACTGCGAGCCGGATGGCTCCGATGGCTACGCGCCACCGCGCAATAACGAGAAATTGGTTTCCTGCTGACAAATATCGCTCAGCGTTTCGGCCGGCCCCCGCTAAAGTGCCAACGACGCGTCGATCGCTCAGTTAGCATCGATGCTCAAGGTTTCGTGGAACAAAGCGGTCGGATCGCGAGTGCGTAAACACCGTGACTCCTGCAGCCACTAGAGGCCGCTGAATCACAACAGCGTCAAATAAAACAAATCCATTCCTGACATCTCAACGTGACCCTGAACTGCGACGATTTGCCGAGTACCGGCGCCGGTAGGGGATTGGCTGTCGTTAGGGTTCTGGTCGGCAACCCATTCGTTCCTATCCAAAGTAGCAATAAGGGGCACTTTTTTCGAATTCGGTAAAAAAAAACCCTCAATATTTCAAAAGCCACAATGCAATGCGAATACGAGACGACGTCACAAAGCAGTCCTTGAAAAGCCGCGTGCGGCTCCGGAGCCACAGGTTGTGCAAACCTCTGCCCGTGGTAAAATGGATTTCCATCGATGGTAAACTGGACTACCATGGTCAGGGGAGAACAGCCAGGAATGCATTGCGTCGCACAAACGGGGACCTTAAAGTGTCACGAACCGAATAAAGTAAATTCAGTTTTGTAAACAAAAATGGCTTCCCGCAAGGGGGCAGCCAAAGAACCACAAGGAGACAGCCAAAGTGTCGCATGCGGCTCCGGAACTCCAGATTGCCAACCCCGGGGTCAGGCCAATGACTGAACAGTGGGGCAATCTAAAAGTTGGAGCATTACTGAGAGCGGGGGATAAAATACATTAACGTCGCTTCGGCAAAGCCACGCGAAGCGCGCTCCCGATTGCGCCGCAAATTGCACGAGCGATCGAGCGTGGTCCGGCTTTCGTCCAAGCGCCTCCGATGATTGCGGCACCTGGGCGCTAATTAGCAAGGCCTATGAAGACGCGAAGGTGTGAATTGACAGAAGGCGACGCAACGCAGGAGGCGCGTTCCATCGTCGGTGGAGAGTCCAGCGGCGAATGCTTTGAGCACGAGCGCCAAACGGGCTCTCGACTGTTCACTTCGCTTTAAACAGCTCGCGCGCTCACGCGCAGCGAGGTTCCAAGTTCATTTTCGTGGCCGACGTATTATCAGCACCATCACCATCATAATCTCTCCGGGGTTAACTGAAAAAACAAATACAGATTTAGGGTGAATCAAACCATTGTTGTTGTTATTCAAAGGTAAAATGGGGGGTTAATTATTGTTTAATATTTTTATTATTTTATTATTTCCCTTCTACGTGACTTTACCGAAAGAACCAAGAATATGTAAATAGGAAGTCAAGGAACTGGCACTGACAAGAGTGGGCAAGAACGAATGTAACGTAGCTCATTCATATCTGACATTCAAGGCCATTCTTTAGATTTTCCTACTCCAAAGAATGGCCATTACCTACTCTAATGAACATTGCCATCATCCATAAACGATAGCTGATTGCATATCATTTTTAGTTCTACAATGGTATAGGAATGTGTACTTTCCACTACAGGCTCATGGGCAGCAGAGCTGAGCATCTCCCAACGCACATTTTGAACACAAAGTCAAATGACTTTTTCAATTTGCTGTAAGGAATTGCAAAATTTGAACATTTTGTTTACATGTGAGTTGGACAAACTTCCTGATGCTCCAAGTGACAAACACGCACTGGCCAAAAGGCCAAAAGGCGCAAGACTGGTTTGCAAACGCCGATTCGCCGCTGTGTTCTTCATTTAGAAATCCACGGGAGCACCCAAAGTAGTACTACTCACGTCTGGCCCTGCTGCCTTTAGGGCGGCGGGGGCGGGGGGGAATGTGAATGTCCCCTGGCCGCTTCCGCAGATTTTTCCCACTTCTCTTAAAAGTCGCATTGAAAAGTGAAACGTTAGCTGGGTCTCCACCGAGCCGCGCTCAGCAACTGGTCTGAAGCCGCACGCGTCTTGCGAACCGTGGTTTGATCGCCCCCTGCTACGAATCCGCGCCGCAGCGGGGACCGCGCGTCCGGCGGGACGACCGACAAGCGAAGCCCCCGGCCTCGAGGTGACCACGCCGACGATCGGCGACCGTGTCCCGCACGTCCACCACGACGACGGCGGCGTCTGTGGGTTCCGCGCGACGCCCGAGGAACGACGAACGGGCCCGTCCCGCGGTGCTGTCACGGCGGCCACGACGAAAATCCATCTCGCGTTCCGTTTAAGGGGTCAAACTAAAAATCCACCCTTCTCCCGATTCTGAGCAATCGCTCGGGCTCCTTGGATACATTGTGCGCGAGCTTAAGTGGTCCCGGAGAGCCCATTTAGGGCGATAAGAGGTCGCAGCTTAACGCTTATCATCGCGAGCGTCGTTTGTTGTTGCGTGCCGACGACGTCTCCGCGGCCACCGTCAGAGGCGGACGCGCAACGATGGCGCTTGTGCGGAACTTTGTAAAAACAAGCGCAAGGCGGCAGCGGACACAGCGTGGGTTTTACGGCGCGCTCGGGACGCTGTGGCGAAGTGAGTTAATTATCGGCTGTGGGAGAAACCAGCAACGGCGAGTTAACCTCATTTACGGCTTTCGCCACCCATCCCCCCCACCCTCCCCCCCCCCCAGCTGAGCAGCCCCCACCCTCCTCTACGCCCCGGCCGCTTCCGCAATGAACGCTCAAATTAATTTGGAGAAGTGATCTTGTCATTATGATTACAGAACCCCATACTTCCTATTATATTTCTGCTAAGGTATTACTTTAATAAGCTGTAGTTCTGTCTCATAAAGGTGTTTTTTTAATATATATTACTTTAGATTGTTTTTTCCTGCAACTATTTCCGCTGATGAAGCAAACAAAATGTTACCTCGAAATAAAAAAAACGTCTAACGTCCCCATCTGGCATTAACACAAACATCACTTAAATGGGGGGTTTATAAAATATATATCTATATACGAATATGAAAATACACATACATGCGTTCGGCTGTTTTTCCAGAAAAATTCACTCAATTTCGTCGATTTCAAATTCCAAAGCGAGCCCAGAATCCTGAATCAGTTCCCGTCACCGAGCCTAACCTTGCGATCGTCTCCGACAATGGCCGAGTGGGGCGGGGAGGGGGAAGTAAAAACATCCGTGAGGACGGATTTTTTTGCACACGTACATCGAGTTTCACTCGCGCACCGATCATCGCAGAGTGTCACTTTGTACAATTAAATCAGTCATTTCCTTCAAGGAAATTCAGTTTGAGGGGACCTTAATGCTAGGCAAAAAAAAACTGCAACTAAAAAAATGTGCACCGCTCCGACCGTTTAAATGGCAAAGTGAATCATTTAACTGTCTGCCCGTGCCGGGGCACCGAACGCCGATGGAGAGAAGGGAATTGGATTAACAGTCCTCCAAATCGGCAGCCGATAAGGAACGGCGGGGAAGCGAGACGTCGCGCAGTCAATTAAAAAAGTGCTGATTGCCGTGCGAGCGGGAAATTACGCCTATTAATAGATGGACGCAGCTCCCCGGCGGCGGGGCTGACCACACTCGCCGCTGATGCCGCTACTGCGTGACGGATGGCGCAACGCTAACTTACTCCGTTGCAGTCGGGAGGGGGGGGTGCGGGAGGCCACGGTGACGGAACGGGCAGGTGCGCGCGGCAGGATCTTGTGGGGCAGGCGTTTTTTCGCCGCATGGCGAAGGCGGCGGGGGGGGGGAGAGAAAAAAACAAACGGCGGTGTTGGCCGCGGCCCACGCTCGCCGCGCGTGGCGGGCGGGTTTTCTTTTTAATCTCCCCCAGAACGCAGCCATTACAGACACGCGCTCTCGTAAATCACCGCTCTAACAAGGCGCCCCTGCCGAAGGAAGTCTTCCAGCTTTTGCCATTTTCCCTCGCAGGGCCCGCTCCGCGTCCTTGCTCGACCGAGTTGACGGTTCAGGGGGAGTGTCGGGGCAAACTGCGCACTGGGCGAATGTGCGATCACCTTCAGACACGTGCCTACGTTGAGTTACACCGGGCCGCCTGACAGAAGACCGGGGCATCGCTTCCGAGGAAAGCACGCCACTTTGATGAGCGGATTATCCCGGGGATTGTGGGGGCGGGGGGGGGGGCCGCCACTAACTCACTGTGAAGTCACCGAACAGAACGTTATTTATGTGCACGCGTGCGAATTAAAAAAAGAATGACACCTATTCGTGCGTAAAAAAAATTACGAACGGCCCTCTGTCATTCCGGTGCCGGATGAAGGTCCTCCGGAGCCGCGATGCTTGTTTCAACCGTTGGTCTGTGCGGGTTGGTGAATCGGGAGTAGAGTGATTGAGAACCGGTGATATTAGCCGTGGCCTGGAATCAAACTCGCGCCAACCACCGTGCCGTGCCGCTCACCACCCCACCCTACTCCTGCATATCGCAGTGATGCCACGCCCGGCGACACAAAAACCACAAGCAGATTGTGCAATTACGTGATGCCCGGGCAATTAGGAAGGCATTAATAATTGATATACACCGTGACAAATGTCACAATTATTTTCAATTAAAAAGCTATCCAGGTGGGGTGGGGGGGGGGAGGTTTCAAAAGGCTCGTTACAAACGATCGTAGCCATGAAGACAACTTCGAGAAAGCGGGAAGTCACCGGAGGGCTCTCGCTGCTTCACTTCCCCACGATTAACGTCAAACCGTTGCGCAACTCATCGTCGCGGAAACGTCGCTCACGTAAACTTTTGTTTCCGGCCGCTATCTTCAATGCGGGGACCCGAAATGCAGAAGTTCATCAGTGACCGTCTCTCCACTGCTGGATGAAGGCCCTCCCGCAAGCCGGCCGCTACCGCCGCACGGTCCTGCAATGCCGCAGTTCGTCTTGCTCAAGCCCAGTGTACGCATGCGTAGAATAAGTCAACGACTGCAGTGTGACAACAGCAGTTACACCATAGATACTTGATAGGCAGGCTGCGTGCAGTGGGGTAAATCGTGGGTACTGCCCGCTCTTCCAAGACGTTTGACTGCCGTGGAAGAGTAGGCCAAAAATACCCACTAGAGGGGCTCTCGAGAGCTCCTTCTAGTGGAGGCCCTTCCGCCAGCAGCGGCGTGAACAGGCAATTGCAGGGCTGCCCCATTATACTTTTGCTACAAGAATAAGAATAAAAACACTTGTCATGTTTATGCAGGAAAGCCTCACCGATTCTCAAGACTCTTCCAGAAGGCTCCTCATCAGGATGGTTGACAAATTCCTTTTGTCAACGAGGGCAGCAGAAGGCATGGGACACGCGCGTTCATGTGACGGGGCGCACAACTCAAAACGTCCACACGGATGGAGCGGTGGGGTCTAGCTTGGCTTAATAAAGTATTCATTAATTCCCAAGAGACCACAGCGACTGAAAAACGACAAACACAAGAAAACAGTTATGAGTGACGAAGCCAAAGGGCGTTCGGACAAGTTACGAGAATCAATCTGGACTTGGCAATTCACAGAAAAGTGGAAGGGACCAGGAGTAGGGGAAGACAGTAAACTAGGTGGATAAATGCCAAGGGGGAAAAAAAGAGTTTGTTTGAAGAAGTGAAACTGGCTGAAGAGAGAGAAAGAGAGAGACGTGGCAGAAATTCACTCGGCTCCATCGTCGCTTACGAGGTGATGAAAGGGAAAGATGATGACGATGACAATTAAATTGCTCCTTCGATGGCTGCTCGTTTGCGGGGCTCGACTGGGGGGGGGGGGCGACGCTAACAGAGCGCGGCGCGACATGGCTTGGCCCTCTCGGTTATGCCTTTGCTTCAACAGCAGATGGACCCACAGCGTGCGTTTATGAATGCTCGGCCGCCTCGAGGAGAAACCCGTTGCCAGACGAGCGCTGCTGGGCGAAGCTAAAGAGGATAGCGCAGCAACTGCCCACCGAGTCAAACTAATGAAAGGGGCATTAACCCGCGGAGGAACGCCAGACACCCGGCAACGCGTTCGCAAGCGATTCAAATTCAGTGCCGCTTAATTAAAGTTAAAAAATTAAGCGATTAGTTTTGGGTGGGATATTTCGGGCCTTGGTGGCATTTTTCCTCATTTCCCCGACCACTTACAGCCCCAGAAACATTGGCTAATTGTTCAATTCAAATAATCCGTTTATTTAATTAGGCACTCGCATTCTTGCGGATGAAACCGATTTTGTTTGCAGGCACCCCCGGCGCCTGCTGTGTGCACCTACGAACATGCACGCATTATTACCAGCAGTACCAAGCCTGTGGCAAGCACTGCCCAGTGGCAGTTTGGCCACACTTGAATATCTCTCGGCCACTAGGAAACCAATTATGAGGCAGGTATTTTATTATTTTTTTACTTCGCAAAAAAGTAAATGATTTCCTGCTGAAGTGAGCAGAGGCAGTGATGATCTCACATTTACAAACCCTGAAACAGGGATGGAAATTCCATTTTCCTCGGGTGAGGGCGAATCTCTCCAGCGGACAACCACTGTCGATTTTCACCACAAAGTGGTATCCATTTTATTCGCCCTGGAGGGAAGATGGACTGAGTCGATGCGCAAGCAGCATTTGGGGTCGCAAACTTCCGACCGCCAGCCGCTCACTCCCGTTGAGGCAGCCGGCCCAGTTTCACCGAGCGGCCTGTGCCAATCTACTGCAGGGTGAAGGCCTCAGCATGTCGTGTTGGTCACGAAGGTTGGTTTATCACACCTCACCACAACTAATCAACGCAGGTTTATCCACATTTAATTTCAGCGTGTCCGTGCATGCATTTAAAAAAACTTGTGAAAGACGTTTAAATATACGTGCCGTGATAATGTTTTTAATTCAGGAGAAATATATTTTGCATCGATCCTATCAACATTGCAAACCCTTCTTTCACCAAGATAAACAGCACTTATTTGAGCACAATGCTAATTGGAAACCAAGCAAGGCTGTACCCACAACCAGGGGCCGAGGGTACACTGCATATACATCTAGCTTGACGGGCTCATTAATTACAAGACCTATCGCTATAAATTTAGCACCGCAAGCTGGGCAATAATGCCTAGTTGCGGCTCCTGCAAAATCAAATCTCCAGCGCTAATAGCTTTAAAGTGGCCGCCTTCGCACGGAAAAAAAAAACGGAGGAAACAAGCTGGTGGTTAGGAGAAGACACGATCTCACGCTTCGCTCGCAACGCCGCATTAATCCCGGTCTGAGAAGAGACTGCGTGAATAATGGGTAACATCATCATCAGCAGCAGCCACGGTCGATCCACTGCTGGATGAAGCCGCCGCCAACCATCCTCCCCACCTCCGCGACGATCCTGCATTGCAACAATGCACCCAGCACGTGGAATGAATAAATCGCCAATCTCCTTGGCGAACGTCCCCTTGGATGTGACGAATCATAGTAACGAGTTTCAGGCAATGGCAGTAATTTACCGTTCAAAAATGTTCGTTTAAAAAACGTGAGGGGGCGTCGTTCTAAGCGTGTTTTTGAGCTGATGGGCCGCCTCCTATTTCGCTCGATGAAGGACACGGGGTGTCTACAAAGGCTTAATTCCATTAATAAAACAATTACCACAGAAGTTTGGGTCTATAAACCTCCACTCACGCTTGGCAGCGTAGAAGATTTTACTGCACGAGTCTGCTCCGGGTTAGGCCTGCACGCGCCCCGCCGTGGCTTTGGCGATGCGCGTCGTCGTATCGAATGCGATCGCTTAAGGTGCCTCTGTTGTGCGCCGCTATTTAAGATGTCTCAAGATTTTTACGGTTAACAAAAACTTGAGCGAGGCTGAAGATTTGTCTTTGCGCACTGTTACTCGTCCGGTGCATCACGAATACGCCACACCGATCACACACAGAGTAAGCTCTTTGGAATAACAATACTCTGCTTACAGTCTTTTGCAAAACTGGCTCAGATTCAAGGATAGATCCGGAACATCTGCCGGAAACCGGGTCCAGGTCTTCTGGGCCCGGAGACACTGGTGAAACTGTGCCGGTCGTGTCAACGCACGAGGTTTGTCATACGACCAGCGCTGCCAGCAATTTCAACTGTGCGGTACGACCTGCGGTCTAATTATAATTATTATTTAAATGATAAATGATACCTTTATTTAAAAACGGTACAGATAGGATTCCGTAGAATCTCCCCAAGATCCTAGGATTCCCAAGATCCCAATGCAGGACCCTCTTGACAAAAGAAACATCACCACCCTTCGGTGGGGGCTTTACGCAATTTTTTTTTATTCAAAGCTAGGTAAATGTCAAACAATTATGTACGTATGTTGAACTTCTTTCGCATCGTACGTAGCCAACCGCTAACGAGGTGCAGGAGAGGAGACGTCAAGTCTGGCGAACAGCTACTGCCATGCCACCAAATCGCAAGCTCAGCTGCTCGAAGAAAACCAACGAGTAACAGCGTGAAACAAACACGTTCAGCGAGGCGGCGTTTATTCCAATGAAGTTGAAATCGGCCCCCAAAAAACCCCCCGATGAGGTTACATTTACAAACCTGGCACGCACGCACTCACGGAGGAGGAGAAACGCGCACGTTGCAAACAATCGGGTGACGGCGCGGGTGGAATTTTATGAAACGTCGCACGGCTTGCCGTGGGTTTTTTTTTAAAGCCCATTACCGTGGGCCCGCGATAGATCGTGCGAAGGGACAATCTACAATATTCCAAGGCGGTGGTGGCGGCGGCATTACATTCCGTGCGAGATTACCTGTTGGACAAAAGCGCGCTGCACATGTAAATTAGGGCACCTTCCGTGGAAGCTTCGCCCGGTGCAATTTCCCCACGTGCCATTAACCTTTACGCTAAACCCAACGCCCAAGTGGGAGTAGCGGTCAAAAAGTTTTGAGAATGAGACTCTTCAAAAAAATATATATAAAGGTCACAGGAGGCGAATTCTGGCCTCATTTACACCCCCCCTCAACATCCGCCCACCCCCCCTGCCCCTCCCCCTGCCCCCCCCCCGCACCTCTATGTCAAATTCCAATTGAGTATCTCCCCCACCCACCACATTCTCAGTTATTCACCAGGATTCACGGAATGATCACAGAGTCTCAAGATGCTTTTTCAGGAGGGTCCTGCATTCGAAAAATTAGCTTTTTTTTACAGACATAAACACCGAGCTCTTGCTTAAGGTCTCCCGCGCCATACCTCCCCACCCCCCCTTCTCACTCCACCGACCGCAACAAACCGCCGCGTCCTACGGAGCGCGTCTAACAACCCGGCTCGACGTAGCCATAACCAGCACCGTCCTGGGTGAGCGGCGCTCCTCCGTAGCGTCACCCATCGTCTGGAACTCTCTCCCTGCTGCAATATTCGCTGCATCCAATCACCATCCACCTTCAAGCAGCAGCTCATGGCTCTCACCTGTTCAGGGCCTTCCCTTGTCCAGGCTCTCACTTTTCCAGGCCCTTACCCATCCAGGCTCCCACCTGTCCAGGTTATCACCTGTTCAGGCTCTGACCTATCCAGGCCCTCACCTATCCAGGCCCTCACCCTAACCTAGCCCTCACCTATCCAGGCCCTCACCTATCCAGGCCCTCACCTATCCAGGCCCTCACCTATCCAGGCCCTCACC
>CM025617.2:8532986-8556756 GCA_014621495.2 Entosphenus tridentatus
ATCCAGGCCCTCACCTATCCAGGCCCTCACCTATCCAGGCCCTCACCCTAACCTAGCCCTCACCTATCCAGGCCCTCCCCTATCCAGGCCCTCACCTATCCAGGCCCTCACCTACCCAGGTTCTCACCTGTCCAGGCCCTTATATATCCAGGCCCTCACCTGTCCACGTTCTCACCTCTTCAGGCTCTCACCTGTTCAAACCCTCACCAGTCCAGACCAGTTACCTGTTGCAGTGGGAAGCAGTGGCATTGCGCTCTGAAACCCTTGAGCCGAGCGGCCACCTATTGAGCAGTGTTCTTCACTAATTTTCCAAGGAGGGCCACTTTCGCTGATAAGACATCAGTGTGAGGGCCGCTAGACCGCCCTGCAAGGGGTGTTTTCACATGTGTGTATCGTCGGGGGCCGCACGTCAGGGGCCGCACTAAAGGCCACCAGGGGCCGCCAGTGGCCTGCGGGCCTTGCAATGAACACTGTCTTCAGGTGTTCCAGCCTTAAACGGTGCTCACTAACAGTCCACACGCTTCAACGAGGGAGCATTATATTTGTGTGTGTGTGGGTGCAGAGAGAAAAGTGGATTCTTATCTGTACCAACCTGACATGGCGGACGTGTAGATGGCTTGGCTCTGATAGCTGGTGTCTAACCGGGCATCGAACCTGCTGGGCAACGCCGGGAGAGGAGCCGAATCTTGCCTGTTGAATAAAACCAACAGAGTGCAAACAATCGATCAATCACTTTCATTCGGGAAGCAGGCAAAAGCTCATTGGGCCAGTGACCACATCACTGAAGATTTCTGTTATAAATATTATTACCATTACTGTTGTTCTTACACTCGTCAACCCAGGAAAGCCTCACCACCGAGTCTCGTGACTCATTTGTCGGGAGGGTCCTGCCCAGCTTTTATGCACGGTCTCATCAGAAGTAAAAATCTACGTAGGGTTTGAGCCTCGACAATGCTTGTACGAGTGACCACTAAGGTATTCTGCAGGTGCACTGAACTGCAGCGCTACATTGTCAGCAGACGGCAGTATAACACAACCGTCGCTGGACTGTACCTCTAGGCTCCCATGCCCAGGCTCGCCCCCGCCTTCACCAATCTGCACCGACCGGCATGACGAAGTACGGTCAAAATAACCCAGCACGACCCCGCGGTTGTGTCGTTGAGGCTTCTCGCTCAAATCCAGCAGCGGTGCACAAAAGCCCGGCGAAAGCCACATTCGCCAGGTAAAAAAAAAAAGAAATCACAGTGCCAGCAAATGGCACGACAAGCAATTACAGGGGCCGCCTCCTCTTTATCTCACGCTTGCGAGCTAGCGGCGATGCCGTCGACGCACAACTCTTCGCTCGACTTCTCACCGGTGGAATATGAAGGCTCGTAATTACGCACGCCGTTACCCCCCCCCTCCCGCCCATTGAGCTTTTGTTCTTCACGCAAAATTATTCTTGCGCACGCTGCCCGTATCAACGCAAGAGAGGAGGTTTGCCTTTTTCATTTAAATATTAATTACTTGTCTCGAGGTGAGATGATTATTTTTTTTGCGATTGACACAGCAGCAAGACAGAGGTGGAAAGGCTTTGAAATTGAAAGCAATTTTGATAAAAGCTAATAAATTTAATTACCCTCCTTGCTCAGCATTAGAGTTAGTACACACATCATTTTCACTGTGGTAATTGCTCCCAAAGAGCATTGTTAGACCCTGGTTGCAGTCCTTCAGTAAGCGGCTCCTCCCTAACGCTGAGAGGAGTGCTTTGTGTAACGTCACGGAGTCTTCCTGCAAAATCCAGCCGCGCTCCACACGCCGCATCAGAAACTTCATTCCATTGCCCGATCAATCGGCGCGAAATGGCCGTGCAGCTGTGAAGCGGAAACTGCACTCCGATCCCAAACCGCCCCGAGTTTGATTACCCAACGTGGCGAACATCACTGGCGAGAGACATCGAAACTCAAACTAAACTATGTTAAAGCCAACGGAGATATCAGCCCGTTTGCAGAGGCGACAAGGCCACACATGACAGCTCACCGAAGTGGCCGATATCATCGTCACGCATGGGAATTCGTGTTGTTTCTACATGCGGAGAGGTGCCCAATCGGAGGGCCCCAGAGAAAAATCTGCGCGACCACGGGAAGAGAGATTACACACGGAACTACAAATTAACCTTATGGCGGGACCCCGGGGTCCCATAAGCCCCCGGCTCTCGCGTAAACTGCGTTGCGACGTCAATATACGTCTGTTGAAGGCGAACGATACGGCAATCTATTCCTCTCGACGAGCTCGACACGATGCACAAATCAAAGTTTCAAAGTTCAGTTTCTTCTGCGCATTCGTCCTCGCTTCTGCGCTTGGACGACGCGACAACAGAATGGACCGCGCCAGGTCGGTCGCGGCGTTTATGTGCGCGGTGGGACGAGTCGGCAAATTTTAATTATTTAATTGTTATTTTGGCCTCCGTTTATTCAGGACCCCGGGGTCCCGCCATAAGGTTCAAATATACAACAGGCATTGTTGTCAGGGTCAAGATCGAACCCACGACCTCCTGCATACCAGGCGAGGGAGATAACATCGCTACCCCCGTGGCGACCCCTGACATCTGAACTTCGACATGGCCCCCCCCCCCACCATCATCTACGAACCTGTACTGAGCAGCATGGTAAAGTATGGTTAAACAGCTCCCACAACCTACATTTAGCGGGGAGGTGTTCATGCAGTGGTGGATTGACAAAGGGCTGCAAATGATAAATGTTATTCTTTAACATGTAGGTCCTTGCAGCCAACATTACGATTCACGATTACATTTTTGGTGAGGCTACGTTATTATTTGGCCAGATCTGTGTCGCAAGACACAGCCAAACAAATTAAATTGTTCAGCGTACCGGCATTTAAACGTTCCAATACTTGTTGT
The DNA here is from genome assembly GCA_014621495.2 of Entosphenus tridentatus. Lineage (NCBI taxonomy): Eukaryota > Metazoa > Chordata > Hyperoartia > Petromyzontiformes > Petromyzontidae > Entosphenus > Entosphenus tridentatus. The sequence continues at coordinate 8,535,886 of CM025617.2, forward strand.
TTCAGCTTGCCAGTGAGCTCAGGAAGTAAGACGCCCCGGAAAATAAGATCCAACCTAAATATTTCCCCATTGTCAGTAATGCTATACAAAGACAAAGATCCCCCATATAACCTGAACTGACTTTTTGGACAACTGCTATTTGCGACCTCCTATTAAGGCCAGCACGGGACACTAGGAGGTGGGTGGTCATTAACACGCCCAGCCGCCTTTGTCTCCCCAGTGGCGATGTTTACACACCGCACCAGGTACTCCAAAAATGCACCACCAACCTTTGCTTTACGGCGTACCAGAGGAACGGAATTACAAACAAATGGGACAACGACGACAACAACGACAACAAAAAGACAACACAACTGCCCACTTTGGCAAGAGTGTCCACAATAGCATTTCAACTACACGAGGGAGACACGAATATTTCAGATGCCGCCAGCTCGCGACTGAGCTGCGCAACGACAGGGGGACGTTGCGGTCGCGCGCGTAGAACTTTCACCGCTGGAGTACAACCACGACGCCCGCCTGCCCGCATCGCGTGCCGTGGCAGGACGCGACGGGCAGGGGTAAGCGAGATGGGTGGTGGGGGGGATAACGAGAAAAGGAGGGGACCGAGCACGCGACTGCAGGGGGAGCGGCGCTTGTCACTAGCCTCGGGCAAACCCCCTGGGTGACACCGAGATCAACTTAGCCAAAAGGATCACCGCCAACCACTCCCAATCCCCTTGAGTGGGGGGGGGGAAGCATGGCAAGACGCGACCGGCAAAAGAGGCACGGCCGCAAGGGTCTGGAATGTTATGCTGCACGATGTGCGTTGATGCAGTTTTGCACCTGGGAGCGTGCTCCCATGCTGTGCAGCAGAGAAGCAAACGGCGAGGAACGCTTCATGTTCATCGCCGTTTGCACGGCTGACTTAGAGAGGTTGCAGTGCACAAGCAGCAGCATTAAGGGTCCGGAACAATGTACTGCACGACGTCTGTGCATTGTGCTGTTGACCTGCCGTGCAGCAGAGAAACAAAAAGGCCACTATTGTTCAGTGCTAATACACAGCTGACTAGAAATTCAGAATCGAAATATTTATTTAAACCGAATGAATCCATTGAGTTACAAAGCTCTTTTTCACAGATGTTCAGTAGGGGCAGGTCAGAACGTTACAACAAAACAAAAACACGAAAAGAGTTGCATAAAATATTTACCTATATTAATCAAACTAAACTATGTTTAATTTTACCAGGTCAGGCCCAATGAGCTATTAGCTCCTTTTTCAAAAGCGACCTGGAATGCAGACAGTTCCACGGCAGCCCATGAAACCTGCTGGCGTGTTATTCAAATGATGACTTAGTTTAACAGCCGTCATTTCTACCAGTGGAGGCCAATTCTTTGTTTTACCAAAGAGATCCCAATAATGTGGGCCGAAGGACGAGGCTGGTGAACAGAATGGCAGCCAACTGAGGGAAAGGATGTGCGAGAGGATGACCCCTGCGGAGACGGAGCAATGAGATCAGCTCATGCGCAGGAGTTAGATGGATGGCAGCAGGGGGCGCTGCGGTGGCGAGATGTTTACTACCTTGCCTGGTATACAAGAGGTCGTGGGTTCGTGGTCATGGGTTCGATACCGACAATGACGCCTGCTGCATAATTGGAGTTTGCATGTTCTCCCCGCATGGGTTTTTCTCCGGGTCGTCCGGTTTTTCCCTCCAGATTTAGAATCATGCGTTTCGTGTAATTGCCTGCTATACATTGCCACACAATAAGCCACTTTGTTGGGCCAGGTCGCTTCGCAAAAAAAGCAGCACTGGACCATGAGGGATGCAGATGGCAGTTCAGACATTGCTTGCTTAAACAAATGATGCTTGATAATACAACTGTAGAAAGCCAATAGGTTGATGAATTAAATAATTTTTATTTTATAAGAATTACTCGCCTCTCCCATAGGAATCACCATCAGCCGTGAGCAATGCTGGATGAAGACCTGTCGCCATTCCTCAATGATTCTGCGATGCACCGTACATCTGGTACTTACACACGCGCAGTATTCACTGCTCCATCTCCGCGGAGGAAGTCCTCTCAGATACGTTCTCTCCTTTGGCTGCCACCCAGTCGTTCGACACGACCACCGGTCAAATCTTCCCTCCTAGCGGCGTTGGCTGGCCAACCCAACATACTTTCTTTTCTTTGGAGTCAATCCGACGTCGGTAACCTGCGTGTGCTCTCCGATCCGTCTCTTCCTCTTACAGCCAACTCGGCGCAATTCCAAGCACGCAACCTCTCCGTGCTTCTTTGCGCGCCGTTCAGCTTTTGTCCCATTTTCTCTGTCGACCTTTTCCGTAGGAATGCGCGGCTAACACCGGCGGCTCAGGGCCACAAACGCAGATGAGCACAGGCCAGCGCTTGTGTGGGCGCGGACACACCAGTTGTTCTCGACTTTAACCACCAGCATGAGGATTCAATCGAGAGAGGAAGGCCGTGTTAGCGCGACTGCCACAGCAGTGGCATCCACCGCAGGTCGTCAACAACTGTTGAGATCTGGCAGAGTGAAGGCAGCGACGGCGAGGTACGGCGACAACATCGGCACCGGCTACAATTATAATCGTAGTCGGTGCCGAGGTCAAAAGGTCAGAATCAGGTAAAGTAATTACCTCTAATTGATTGTGACCTCTTCACCTTGGCCCCCTAACCCTGAATATATATACGGCAAGGGGTATCGACGGCCGACTTTGACTACAGCTGGGGAGTTTTTTCAGGTGTCACATCTCGAACCGTCCCAGAAGGCCGACGCCCCGAACACGACGAGCCTGGCCTAAATTATTCAGCGGTCCCGCTCTCAAAACAAACGGCACGGCCGCGACAGATCCAGCGGAAATGGCCATTTGGCGGCGGGAGTGGCGTGGCGGGAGAAACAATGGCAGGAGGAGAGGGGGGGCAGGAAGTGTCTGTGAAACGACCGCGACCCATCCGCTCCCCATGGGGAGCGCTCGGCAGCTTCCTGAGTGCAAGTGACAACTCCCGCTTTTTGTGGACTTTGTAAAAAAAAAATCCTTACATTGGCACCAGCAATGGTCCACCAGTGCTCCGACTTCCCAATCTTTGTGATGAATAACAGCAGTGCCTGTCATAATGAAGGTTTTTGGGTTTCATCGCGTAAATATTTCATGTGTCGATAACCCACCACCACCCAACACGGTTTGTCACGTGACCAAAACGTGTCAATTAGCTATCACTTCAGCACGTCGGTGCGATGGCGAGTAAACCCACGACATTTACAACCGAGAACGACGTTTAGCTGGTGATTACAACCAGCTTCATCAGGCGATTTGCCAGAATTGTGAAAAAGTCTTCCTGCTTCCGGTCTTTTGATGAAGCCGGTTGTAATGAATAGCGAAACGTCGTACTCGATTGTAAATGTCGTGGGTTTACTTGCCATCACACTCGATGTGCTGAAGTAGTAACTAATTGGCACGCTTTGTAACACGTGACAAACCTTACTAATTGGTTGTGTCGGGTGCTGGTAGGTTAACGACACGTTTATATTTACGCGGACTCATCCAAAAACCCTTTATTATGAATAACATTGGTCGCAAAGGCGGTTCTTTATTTATTCAGGACGGGCGGCGCAGTGATGAGTCCATTGCAGCGATAAACGTCGCGACTCGATTCCGATTCTCGGCCATGGCTATTATCAGTGGCGAGTGATATCTGAACCGGTCCAGGGCCCAGCAACTTTATCAAAACCACGCTCACCAGCGTGATGAAGTATGGTCGAACGAACCCCATGACCGACACCTGGTACAACATGTACCGATGTATCTATGAGATTTAAATTAATTCCCATGCTTAAGATAACAGACACCGAATCGTACCAGAATCGTTGACTACAGTGTACGCAAATTGGATGTTAATCGTGTACTGATCGTACGCTCACGAAAGTCGTAGAATAACGATGTGAATGTGACTCTACAAACGAGAAGCAATACAAACGAGATGCTGCAAGAAAATAAATAACTGAATCACAACCGAAGTCGCGTTGGTTTGGCGAGTCACCAGGGGGCGAATCGGTGCAGGTCTACTTTAAGAGCACGTACAGCGGCAGGCGCCGATTATACGCAGCGCAGTCTACGAGCCACAGCACCACCACTCCCATTGCACAAAAAGACAAAGAATCCCCCTTTTAGCCTTCGTGCTGCGAGCGAGTACCTATGAAGGGGATGGTGTGGTCGGCACCACGCCCGGCCACCCTGGACTCACCAGTTCCTATGTTTACACATCACACCAGGTACTCACTTAAGGCTGAGCAAACCTATGGGTAGGCCCTTGACTGGCTCAAGGTTTAGACTGTCCACAAATATTCGCCATGCCTTGGAATCGCAGCCAGGCCCCTGGGTTCGTAACTAAGTGGCGGTGGCGTCTACACGGCACTTGTGCCATGCTAGGTGCGCAGACAAAGATCCCCCATATAGCCCTAACAGACTGTTGGGGCAAGTGCTGTTAGCGAGCACCTATGAAGGCCGCCACGACACACGAAGGGGGTCGGTGGCCACCACCATGCTCGGCGGCCTTTGTCTCTAAAGCGGCGATGTTTACACACCGCACCAGGTACTCATTTGAGGCCGAGTCCACTTAGGGGAGGCCCGGAACCGGTTCAGACAATCGTCACCGGTGTTGGCCGCGAGCGGGAATCGAACTCGCGTCGCTGGGCCGCTACGCCAACGCTCCCCGACGCGAGGTGCACACGCACACAAAGACAAACGCGAACGTATACAAGTGTCCAAAACCAAAACAAATGAGCAGCGATCCATAGGAATCAACCAAGGGATGGTATGAACCGGCATTCAATCACGCGCACCTAGGCTGTGCATCACGGCTGCGGCTCAACGACATCCTGACCTTCCAGCAAGGCTGCAGCGCAAAACTCCAGACCATCTGCCTATAATTACCCACAGAGTTTAAACTGCAGAAAAGGCAGGAACGGCGAAATAGATGGTGTGTCCTGCCCGCATCGACATCTGCACGCATTAATCAAAACAGTGCTCGCGTGTTTACTCTTTGAGAGAACCAAAAACTAAAATCGGCCGTGCCAGCGTTAGTCGCTATACCCTTGGATGGATATTCTCACCGCTGGCTGTGAGCAGCCTCGTAAGGACGCTGGCACGATCGGCGATTCTCGCTCAATGAGATCAGTCCAGCCGACAAGTGACGATTATTTGCCCCGATGGTTAAATTAGTCCTCACGATTCAAGGTCGAGATTTGATTCGGGAATCAAATGGGTTTTTTTTCTTCCCGATTCACGGGTTTCATTTGTGAAGTTACTCGTCCATTCCCTCTCGTTTGCAGCGTGTAGAGTTCTCTGTTAGTCAGTCGATGCGTTAACGTTAGTGTGTAAATTACAAAGGTCATAAATTCTCAAGTATTTACATGCGCAGTTTAATTGTTATTGTATCGTCAGCGTAAGAACATATTTCCATTGATGAATATTTAGTTTAAAGTGCCCTAGAAAGTCAGGTATAACTGATCGCCGTAGAAATGTAAAATATTAATGTTAAAATAAACTCTTTGTCTTTAGCAAAGAGCAGATGTGTGCCAGAAAGGCACAAATCATGTAACAAAAATGTAAATTTACTTGACAAAGGGATAGTTAATAGAGTGCAAAGAAACAATAGCAGAAGCACAAGAAGAAAATATGGAAACAAAATTAAACGATAATACAAAAAAAATAAACACTAACACTACATGCAATGCAAACAAATATATACTTGTAAAACGTATAGAGTAAAACCTTGGATTGCGAGCATAATTCGTTCCAGAAACGTGTTTGTAATCCAAAGCACTCGTATATCAGTTGTGATCACGTGACGCTCGGCAGACAAAGAGTATACACGTACTACTCATATTGCAAGACCTCGCTCGTTTATCAAATTTAAATTTATTTTAAAAATTTGCTCGTCTTGCAAAACACTCGCAGACCAAGTTACTCGCAATCCAAGGTTTTACTATATATCTACAATTTCTGAAAGAGCGCATTCAAAATGATCATCATTCCCTTTGCATATAAACTCAAAATAAAACTTCAGAGTTCATGTACGGCTGAGGTCAGTGGTTCCCAAGCAGTAATTTGGGTACCACTGGCAGTTTGGAAGGGCATTCGACGTGGTCCCGTGGAACTGTTGCAGGCACAACGTCTTTCGCCAAGCGCGGCGAGTGAAACTTCACAGCCCTTTTCTGTGGGTTTCCTCACCGCGGTCCGAGGGCCCTGAAACCACTGGCCCGGGCCACGTGCACCCTCGTGAAGGGCTGTGAAGCCAACGTCAAAGTGGCGTGAAGGAGCTACGTGTGGCACTAATCCCCGCTGGCGGTCTTGCGCCGGCAACGGAAAAATTCCACTCCATTCACTGTTAAGGGGCCAGTTCTTCATCGTGGTAATGCTAACGACAAGCCGCAAAGTGGTCCTAGTTATTCCTACCCCGGGGGGGGGGAGGGGGGGATGATAGGTTGAGTCAAACCACGACCGAGATTTGAACTTGCAACGTGCATATTGTTAACTCAAGCGCCCTATAACCACTACACCACCTGGCCGGAAGTTAATTAGGCTCATGATTAATATTTATGAATATCATTACGGCTCAGTGCGTGCGTGTAGCAAGCCACGACAAACCCATAAAGGGCACATATAAACAACATTGCATACACAACGAGCAAAAACTTGCTTCAACAAAAGGCGACAACATCAACGAACACAGCAACGCAAAGGGGGGAAAAACAAAACCCGCGGCAGAGGCCCGTGGCGCGGGAGTCGGAAGACGCTCACGAGGGGAGGTCGGCAGTAAATTCTCGCACGGCTCGCGAGCTGCTACCGCGTCGTCGCTTTGGCGAGCGTAAATCAAAAGCCTCGGAGAGCGGAACCACGGTGGAGCGAGGTGGTCTGGGCAGCGAAGGTATCGATACGATAAAGACAGACGCGCCTCGGCTACTCGCGGCGGGCCAATCCGTCTCTCACCCCCCCCTCACCCCCACCACCCACTCTCGGCAAATTTGAAAATCTGCCGCAACCGCACTGTCAATCGATCCATCGGAATGCCCTCTGGGAAAGGGGGAGAGAGCTGGGAGGTGAGAATGTACGGCAATAGGGGGGGCACCAACGGACGTGTGCGTGCCACATCCCTGTCACCGCTGTTGCTGACAAGATGGTAACACGGGAGAACATGAACACAAATATGGGAGTGTCTGGCTGGGAAAACTATTGAAAACAAAACTTTCGTGACTGTAGGAATTACTCTTTGGTTCTTTCGGTAAAGTAGAAAGAAAATTTAAATAAATAATAGAACACTTTTCGATTTAAAGCTTTCGTGACTGCAGGGATTCATATTCTTGGATCTTTCTGGAAAAGTCACGTAGAAGGGAAACAATAAAAAAATAAAACATCATAAAATTCCCAGTGAGAATTTTATGATGTGACTTTACCGAAAGATCCAAGAATATAATAGAACACTATTTTCTATTATTTAATTTATTTTTCTATTACTAAATTATTTTTTTTCGTTTCTTTCTACGTGACTTTACCGAAAGAACCAAAGAGTTAAACTAAACTATTATATATTGAGCAGGTAAGGCCCACTGAACTATACAGCTCTTTTTCAGCAGCGATCCTGGCCACAAATGATAGCTCAACGAAGTGACTCATCACGTGGGAATTTACAGCAGTCAAATATTCTAAACACGTGTTTAAAAATGTGCAGGGAAAACCCGAAGGAGCCATAGAAAATTCCACGCGACCAAGGGGAGAGACACATGCAAAACCCAAATATACAACAGATGTCACAGGGTCGGGATCAAGCACACGACCTCCTCCTGTATACCAAGCGAGGTAGTGTACATCTCACAACCGTGGTGTAATAGGTTTGTCCACGGTAATGATCGGCCGAGTTAACAGCGCCTGAGCAAAACCTCTCGACTAGCCGATTTAAGTCGAAGCAACCAGCAGATTACGGTGAGGCAACGTCAAAGAAAGTTGTTCCCCTTTGGCGTGCGGGGGAAATTTTGTACCCAAGTACCGCCCGGCCAGTTTTGAAATCCCACCAACAACCCCGTGCAGGAGGCCCAAACGTACACCCAGGTGCAAAAGTTGGACTCTATTCAGGTTGCGTGAAATCATGTAACATACCCACAAGTCCCTGCAGGTCACAGCAGCAACAGGGGGGGAGGGGGGGGTGGGGGTTACCCACCACCATTCGATTTAAGGCACACATTTAAGGCACACATTTAAACAGGCGACGGTAGGAATATATTAAATGTCAGTGCATTGGAAATTCTGCAACAAGAATTATTTAGCTCGAATGTTCATTTACAAGTGCCGATGTTCAAGTCCGAGTCAATCTAGGGGAAGCCCAAGCCAGATTCAGAAAGCAATCGCCAATTACCACCAAGAGACTAGCCATGTTAGCGGGGGCTCAGGACAGATCTCGCATTGCCACATGGGCACCGGGCGCTGTGCATCACGGCCAGGAATTGGACCAACATTGTGTGCATCAGGATGTAGTGTGCGCTGCACAGTGATCTTATGACCTGCCATCACTGCCACTTGCCACCAAGCGGCCGTGACATCACAAATACACGCGTGTTTGCACGCACACACACAAGCGTGTTTGCATGCACACAAACACACATTCAGGCTGACACACGAGCTAAAACATTTGCTGGAATATCATGCTTTACCAACTCTCTTTATCGCAACATTTTAAATGCAACAAGAGAGGGGAGTTAATTATTTATACGTGAAGCAGCGGCGCAGTGGACAGCTCAATGCACTACGAACCCAGGGTACCCGAGTTCGACTCCTGACCACGGCTAACATCACTGGTGTGCGATGAATCCGAACCAGCCCGGGCTGCCTCCCTCCTTCACCAACGCCGGCAAGCGCGGCGTTGGTGAAGGACACTCAAACAATCTCCATGACTGACAAGGCGTGGGGGTGGGAGGGCTTCATTCAGCGGCTTGACAAAAGGCAGTGAATTATTATTTTAATTTTTTGTCATTACAACTAAAATCCTGCACACAAAACCCACCGACAACGACCGATGACACAAACAGTTAATTGGCAGGAAGGGGACAGACATGGCGAGGGGGGGGGAGTGTGCTGGGGTCCCTGACGGTACTTCCCGCAGAGCAACCTTTAGATGAAGCTAATCTGTATGCGGGTGGTCGGCCTGTCTCGCTCATCAGGCCGGCAAGCGAGCTACGGCTCCCGGGCTCCGGCGAGGAGACATTATTAGGGTAATTAATCTGCCATTAACCAACATCGGCAGCCCCCCCCTTCCACCCAAACTGGCACAACGGCACGGCCGGCCATGTGACGGGGACGGGCGCCGACCGTGGGGGTGGGGGGGGCCATTTATCCTAAAAATAATGTACGGCCACGATATATCCACTGCTGGATGGAGACGACGTCTAAGTCCCCCCCCCCCCCCTGCCACTTTCTTGTGCTCAGGCTGTGGATCTCCACGGCGGAGTGACCCCTCGCGAACATTCCCTCCCTCCTTTGGCTGTCACCCCCACGCTGGGCTCGACCACCGGCCATCGCACAAATCTGGAGACGTGTCCTGCCCAAGGCACACCTTTCGCTTTTGAAATATCATCTTGAAAAATAATTGTACTGCAGTCCAGTATCCGAACGCAGGAATAATTAGGCTTTGTCCGAGCGGAAAGTGGACCACAAATAATTCCCTAAATTGTTTGGTGCTGCTACAAAGGCAGCAGTGCACAAATAATAACAAAACCTCAACACGTTCGTCAATAACACTGTGGACCGAAAAGGAAAATTACGTGTGACGTTTCAGGTGAAGGTCCTTCTTCATAGCACATAACAATTGATGTGCTAAGAAGAAGGAACCATGTGTTGAATGTTCTTGCTATTTTAATAATATCTACGAAGGTAGAACGATTGCGTTTCATCGCTGAAAAGGAAATCACATTTAATTCATGTTGTTCAAACAAAAATAACCCCTGGGCCAGTTTTGATTGTATCGAGTTGCATCAGAGAGGCCATTCTGCTGCCTACAAATTAACATTTAATCAAATTTCACCAACAATAACTTTTTTGCGAGTGCCAAAGCACGCTCGCGTGACCGAGTGAGTGAAGGGATATTTAACGTGAACATTGATTTGTGATTTACTTGTCTGTGAACTCGCGCTTTAATCTCTCGCCGGATCATGCCGCGCCACTTCTAAGCCGTCACTTGATTTTAATGAGCGAGCGTTCACATCGGCGGTCACTGTCTCATTAGCCAAAGTGGTGTAAAGTCCTGCCACGACCTTCACTTGACACTAGGGGGCGGGGGAAATAAATCTGTCAACCCATAAAAATATGATAAATCTCTTTGAAGTGCATGCTACAGTAAAACAATGTAACTCAGGTTGTTACAAACATTGGTTTTTATTTAGTTTCAGAGCGCTTCACACTTACGCGATGTACATCAACATAACTGTGCGACCCTGCTCATTCTGACAACATGATCTGACGATTGCTTGCTTGCCTGCTTGCTGCTGCTGCATTGGCAGTGGTGCACAATTAACAAAAAGAACTCAACACGTTCATCAATAACACGGCGTGTATGGCCTTAACAGGAAAACATATAACAGGCGACGTTTCAAGCAATGGCCCTCATCTTCCTAACATGCATGAATTTGTATCGAGTATTTTTTTAAAATTTTGAGATTACCTATAAAAGTGCATAAATACCCCCATTTAAAAACGGATTCCTGCGCTCACGATAAATGCATTGAATTGCGAATGTAGCGGATCAACTGCTCTCCATTCACAAACGTGCTCCCCGATCATTTTATGTCAACCCTGCGGCCACTAGAGAGAGGCGCAACGATGCATTACGATGGCAAAAAGAGGTTCTTTTCTCGAATCGAAATGCGAACCCCCAAATCGAGACACTTAGTGGAGCCACGAGACAAAAGGCGAATTTTATAAAGTCATGTCCTGCATGCTCCGAGTTGGAAGTACCTTTCACCAGCGAGCCATCTTGTCACTGACAGAGCCTCATTAGAACAAACGCCAAAATCCTACAAAGCAGAATTAATTACTCTGCAACAGAAATTGTTCACGAGTAACAGCGAGTCAGCAAAATAAACTCACTGATAAAGAGATCGGGTTGAGACTCGAGCAGGAGGAAGCCAAGGTGTGGACTCAAGAGGAGTTCACCATGATCATCTTTGCTGCATTGCTGTACTTTTGACCATATTTGGTACGCTTTTGTAATTTAAAGGACCCAGGTCACACTCCTGCTGGTCTCGTGAGATCTCGCCTGGCTCAACAAAATCAACTTGAATGCCGTTCGTGCCACTGCACACCTCGCCACATTTCCCCCTTTTCTTCTGCCAGATCTCACAGCTGTTGTGGGGGAGTTCACACCCGACCCCCAAAGTCTGTCCCTCAAGGTCTGTCCCTCACAATCTCTTCAACCGCAGAGTCTGGCTTCCGTGCCCGGCCACGACCTCTGTGTGCCACTCCAATTCCCTGTCTCAGTGACCTCTGGGTATAACCATCTTCCCTCCCCTTCTCGATTCATCGCCGCAATTCTGTCCAAAGAATTGTTGCCATTTCATTTACATCGTGGCGAATGCAGCTGCCGCTAGTGGCTGGAGAGATCAGGTGAAGTCATTACATGCAATGGAAACAAACTGAAAAACACTCAATCTACAAAAGGCCATTCAATGCGTGCATAATAAGCTTAAGAATCAATATTAACGGGTGAACAGATGCAGGATTACATTTGTAATAATAATAAGTGTCTTTTTTACCCAGGGGCAAGCCTGAGCCTCAAGATACGTTTTTTTCAGGAGGTGTCTGCATTGGGATGTTCGGCCAATTCCAATAATGAGGGCTCTGCATGCGGGAGGAAACTGGAGTCCCTGCAGAGAATCCACACATACGAGCAGATATTCACTTAAATCTTCACACAGATAGCTTCAAGAATCAATCTGCTGTGTACTGACACCTCCTGGCCACCTTGCAGCCTAAACCTGTGAACCACCAAAGCTTGCCACCTACGCCATTTCCCAGCCATCAGACCCCGCTCTTGCCAATTACTGCTTAAGACCATAATATAGGTTTTTTTTGTGGGTTAGATCGCGGAAATATAAATGTGTCGTTAAACCGGCCACCACCCGACACAGCCAATTAGAAAGAGGTTTGTTACTAAATCAAACATGCCAATTCGTTACTAATACAGCACACCGGTGTGTTGGAGGAGAGTAAACCCACAACATTTACGATCTGAGTAAGACGTTTCACCAGTAGTTACAACTAGCATCATCAAGTGACAACCAGATTTTCGGAGAAATCCTCCTGTTCCTGCTTAAGGCGTTAATCACCCTTCTAGTGACACCTGCTGCCCATGCAGACTTACTTTTTGTTAACAGTCAATGAGATGTCTCTAACTCGGGGACCACAAGAGATGGTGACGGCTTGGGGAAGAGGCCTTCAGCCAGCAGTGGACTGATCATGGCTGGCCATGATGATGCCCATCTCCCGTGACCAGGATGCGTGGTGGTGTGGATATAACGAAGACGCAAGAGGCGCAGGATTGGGCCATCGCGCAATCATTTTTTTTCCCGCACAGCCTTTTAATCTGGCAACCGGCACACGCTTCCCGAGTTTCAGAGCGAGGCGTCGTCTCTCCCTGGAAATCTCAGAGCCCTTCCCTCGCGTGACCACGAAGCCACGCGCGCAAACATACGACGGCTGCCACCGCACCGTCCCAGCACGCCGCAATTACCCTAATTGCTTCTCGCACATACAGCGGTTATTTATAAACTGCTTTCACTGCAAAGCAATTTTCAAACCGTGCGTGCGCATGCCCCCCACTTTGCATCGCCGCTTCACCTCCCCGTACGCCCACCATGCCCAATCAACCACGCCCCCCCACCACCATCTCCGCCAATCCTACCCGCAAGAGTCTGTCGGGCAAAGCTACGCCTCTCTAACAGTGTGTTGACGTAGAAGAGCATTAGCTAACTTAGAAGGTGTGAAAATAACTTTGAGTTTTGTGTTGCCCATGTGGCAACACATTTAGTGTGTTCTAGCCATATAATAATGTTTGTGTGGTGAGATCGCTCAATATGCGTGGAGACCAGGCTGGTTTGTTGAATTTCAAGGTTAAGATGATGACCCAGCGATGGGATTTTCACCAGCTGCATGGAGTTGGTCAAACGGGGCAGTGAAATCACACTAAAGTGGGTAAAATTGTGAAGAAGTCTGCAATCCGCTGAGTTATAGGAATTATCATTTACAGATCTGTAACCCCTGTCTTCCCGATGTCTCCTGCTGCTGTTGTTGATTTCATTGCGGATGTACAAATTATACAGTAATAGAGTACACAAACACTGTGCACGTGTGTGGGTGTACAACCCTTTGTCAATCCACAGCTGATAAAAGCCTCCCCGAGCCACATCAGTCACGGGGGGGGGGGTTGTGTTTGATCAGACTCCAACACGTTGTATCTATGTATGTAGCACTTCTTTCGCACCATACAAAGACAACCATGCTAATCGGAGGTGCGGGGGAAGGACAATGTTGCTTCGCATGGAATGATGGGGTGGGGGGGGCAAGAGAGGTTCAAATATCACTGCCACTGACAGAATCCGTGACCGAGAATCGAACTCGCGTCACCGTTTACGCAACGCAGTGCGCTAACCGCTGCGTCTACCGCTCCCCACCCGTACAAACACTACAGACGCTATTATATTTGGCAAGTGTAGTTCAATCCCACGATGGTTCCCAGGTTTGCCCACAGCGACGTTTAACGGTGTCGCCCGCAAACGCACCACCCGCCCCCCATCGTCTCCGCCGCTTTTACGGAGCGGCGGAGCTGAGCAAAGAACTCCGAAGAGAAGCGTAATTTCCGAGCGCGCACGCGCGCGCGCGAGACCCGCCACTAAAGATCTAAAAGTTCCCCTTTGCCTGCCGCGCGCGCTCCACCAAGGCCCCGGCATGTTTTTGGATCGCGCGCTAATTGCGCCGCGCCGCAGTCACGCGCCCAAACAGAGCCGCGCCTGCGCGCGCCGCGAGCACCAAAGGTGCAGGCATTAAGTGGTCTTTGCTGCCAGATGGCGGCTGCACACAGGGCTAGTTTAAATTAGGCGGAGGAGACGCTGCGATCTGCCCCGGGAATCCGCGTTCGTCACAGCCAGCTGCTCGCCGCCGTATAAGAAGACGTGGGTGCCGGGTTATTTATTTAACGAACCCAAGTCGCTTATTAGAATAAATATTTGGAACGGGGTGGGGGGGGGGCAGCTTTTGGGGTCAGGTCTAATTATCCGTACGGCCTTAGAAGCTTCGCACAAACGAACGAATAGCAAAGACGTGCTTTGATGCAACAATTAGCAAATATCAAAACACCACAGGCACGATGCACTGTGTATGTGTTTGGGTGATTTGTTTATCTTTCTTGTACTTTGCACTACAATTGTATTGTTTGTTGTTGTAACGTTCTTACCCACCCCTACTGGGGCACCTGTGATAAAGAGCTTTATAGCTCATCGGATTCCTCCAGTATACATAAATATTCTGATTCATTGAAACTATTTAGAAAAGTTAAGTGCCCTTGGGGGCAGGATATGTCACCAAAAGGGTTGATGGCTGAAGGGTCAAGAATAATAACAGAGTGACAGCCACAAAATCGAACACGTCCAAGAGGAAGTCCACTGTTGAGATGGAGCGACGAAATTCATTTGTGTGCAAGTGCGGGGTGGATTGTCACACGCAAAATCGCAAGAGAGATGGCGGCGGCTTGGGGAGGCCTTCGTCCAGAAGCTGATTGACTGACAAACAAGCTGGGAGCAAAGTTGCTTGAGACACGTCAATTTCTCACCTAGTTTATTTATTTCTGTGGAAGGGAACGTGAAGTGGCCAGAAACCCCCCACCCCTTACCCTCTCCACCCCCCCCAACCTCCCAACCCACGTGCGGAACTAGAAGTCACTGTAAACCCATTCAAAAGGCATCGGCAGAGGTTCTCCAATCTTTATGCACCCACAGAGCCACTGCCCATCCTCAAAAAATATCTGCAGACCGCCCGTGCAAGTTCCGCGGACCACTTCCCGCGTGCGGCCATGCGGAGGAGCACAAAGCGGCCCGCGGATAGCAGATCGTAAACAACCGCACTACCGTACATATTCACCGACCGCCGTCGTCACAGCTCTGCTGACCCCGTGCCTACACGATCCACCAAGCACAACTCCCCAAAGCACTGAATTTCAGGCCCTCCATCCCGACAGAGGTGGCAAGTGAATGAGGGGGCAGTTGAGAATCACGTACCTTGGGGGCATCTTGGGTCTGGGGGAGGGCGTTGGGGTTGGCAGCTGCGGGGCGCTGGGCCCCCTGACCATGCGGAAGGGAGACTTGGGAACCCTGCCCAGCTTAAACCACAGCCCCATGCTGTTCAGCTCCCTGAAAAAAAGGTATCAAAGACAAAGATCCGCCATATAGCCTTAACATACTTTCGGGGTAGATGCTGCTCACGAAGGCTGGCACGGTACGCGAGGGGGTGGGTGGCCAGCACCACACCCGACCGCATTTGTCTCCCCAGTGGTGCTGTTTACACACCGCACAAGGTACTCATCACACTGACACGTACCCACCCACATTTAGTTCTAAGTATACGTACCGAATGAGAGCACAAAAAACCATCGAGTTATAATTAGTCTAATTTCCAACTAAAATATCAATGCGATTAGGTAATCATTTCTCTCCATAGCAGGGTTTGAAAGTGCGTCCCTTAGTATGTGGATAATAAACGTCACTTGATGGCACATTGGAAGTAGTTCTGTGAAATCTGGTTCAGCAGGCGATTTTCTCGCCCACAGCTCTGAAGTACTCAACATTTCCAAAAGCACATGACTTGGTGATGCTGCGTTGGCAATGATGCAAAAGCACAAATAACAAAAAACCTCAACACGTTCGTCAATAACACTGCGGGGCCTTAAAACGAAAAGAATAGAATAGGCGATTTTTCACAGCAATTGCCTTTTTCATATCACAAACAGAGAGAGGCCTAAGTGTGCGTGGCTAACAGTTGGTGACGGCAACATGAGGCCCGATACGCAGTAAATTACAACAATATTTTCTGGTGAACCATTTTTTTGTTATTGGCACATGTAGAGGTTACTCCTGTTCCAAACAAGGGCCATTGCTCGTAACGCCGCCGATTGTACACAGTGTCATTTGAAAACAAGTTGAGTTTTTTTAATGTTCGCAAACGATAGAATTAATCTCAAAGCAGCCGGCGCAACCCCGACGAACCCACTCTGTACAGCCAGCCAGCTCGCGTACGGAGCGGCGGATAGCGCGAGCGTGCCCAGCCGGCGCCCCGTGCCCCGTGCCCCCCCGTACCCGATGAAGGTGTAGTGCGGCGGGGGCTGGCGCGCCCGCCCGTTGACCTTGACGTCGCAGACGGCGACCTCCGTGGAGTCGCGTGGGATCAGCTTCACGCACAGGCGCTTCTTCTGCAGCGCAGGCTCCTCTGCGCGGTGCCACACGCACAGATACAGAGATGCACTAAGACAAAGGTCCCCCGTGTAGTCTCTAACACACACACAGTTGGGGCGAGCGCTGCTAGCAAGCGCCTCTCATGCTCGGCAGGGGGGGGGGTAGTGACCGGGTACAGCCGCCTTAGTCTCTCCCATGTTCGTGTCTATACACTGCACTAGACACTCGTTTCAGGCCGAGTTGGCCTAGAGGAGGTCCAAAACCAGTTCAGATATCGTTCGTAACCAATGTTGATTGTGGCCAGGAATAGAACACAGGCAGTGCTGGGTTAGCAGCGCAGTAGTACGCTAACCACTGCACTACCGCGATCCAATCACACGCTCACTTCACCACTGTTGGCATTATTGGTTGCGTTTCTGGTTATAAGTAGGAGAAACAACTCGGCGAATTCGTATATATTGAGCCACCATCGTGTTCCAAAACAGTATTGTTTCTGTTTAGCAGCTTCTTCTGGTGTTGTGTACTGTGATTTATGGGTTGTTGTTGCATTAGTGTCCTTACCACAGCTGTCTACAATTGGTTGGAATTTAAAACCCATTCTCAACATCCTTAATACATTCGTTTGACTCCATAGAAACGAAGTATTCATCTTTATCCTGTCCGTGCATTGGAATGTGTTTTGTGGAAGGACGTACACATTATTTATCTGTCCCATCAATTTTACAAAACAATGTTTAGTCGAAAAGGGAACTGCAATGCGAATGTACGAAAGGCGAGCATCGGTGGGGATTCAACAATCATACGAACGTGACACCCCACTACCACCCAGGCAAGCAAGGTATCTGCAGGATGTAGGTTATACTGGTAGGAACCTCCTGGTTACAACAGCCCACAGGGGATTATTGTGTCCGTCGTGCAGGGAGGGGCTGGGTGGGGAGAGAGGGGCTGGGTGGGAAGGGGTGGGGAGGGGTGGGTGGGGAGGGTGGGAAAGGGCTGTGTGGGGAGAGGCTGGTCACCCCGTGGTGCCCTGAAAAAACACGTTTAACCTACTCACACCGGCTTGTGCCCGCACTCACAGTCGGCCATATTTGCGGAATACACCACGCCGCCGTTGACCCTGGCCATTGACCGAGCAACCCAACGTTCCTACCAGCTCCCTCCACAGGAATGTGTTTTCCGACCTAATCATGGAAAGGTCAACTATTCCACTTGAATACTCATTCCATCCCATACTCAACAAAACTCTTTAAAATCGATCTGATCAAACATCCCATTCAATGCAGGAGGACCCCTTCACAAAATAATTGTGTTACTCAGTCAGGTGTTCTGAGATAAATTATATTATGACTACAATGCAAACGCAGTGATGAGTAAGTGTGTGCACCCCTCACAATCGGAAGGTTACGAGTTCAAATCTTGGTTGGGGGTCGATTCGGCCAGCCCATCATCCCTCTGAAGTCGAGAAAATTAGTACCATTTTAAAACGTAAATCAACAATGGTTGCCCTAAGGAGAGACTCTCTCCCGCCATAGGAACGTGGAGTTTTCACCACTGGTGCTGGACTGTAAACAAGAGATGAACATCGCCTCAATTCTCGTTTAAGCAGGAAGTAAGTCAGCTGAGTTTGATTGCTGGTCGTAAATAACATCAATGACAGATGGTATGAATGCCTGTCCAGGTTCACCCCTAGTTAAACTCAGCCGTAAATGAGTAGCCAGTGTGGTATATGAACATCTATGAATGGAAAGACCAAGGTGACCAAGCACGGTGCTGTCCCCAGCACCACCTATTGTCCACGCCGGCCTTAGCAAGTGCTCTCTAACAGCACTTGACGTTGCAGCTTACCAAGCCAAATATATCTCGCATTTATTTTGTTTACATATCTGTTGCCTTGAATAAAGTGGCCTCCACTATGGGAATTTGAAGCTTGCTCCGCTGCCTTAGCAACTGCCCCAATGTTAATTCAAGCAGACACACTCTGACAAGTTCAACTCCCGGTCCTGGATCAAATAAGCCCATCATTTCCTTGGAGCCGAATAAATTATTGCCACTGTCAACAACGGTTGTCCTATCAGATGACTGTAGGAACGTGGAATTTCAACCGGTGGCACGTTTTTCTATTCCACGTCACCACCCGCTTAAAATAAGCCCCCCTGGCAGATGACGCGTGCACGTGCCAATGCGCCGACTGCCAAAGTTGGAAGAAAAAAAAAGACACCTTGAGTAAAAAAAAAACACACCCGATGACATATAAGCTGGGCGATGTGCATTTCACGACAGCCATTTACCAACAACGATGAAAGGCGGACGTCCGTTTGAATATTTCCCGTAAGCTGGTGTGACGCACGCAAAGGTGGAAGAAAAAACCATCACAAACAAGCCTACGGTAGCGGCCCACCGAGGCCATCGGCTAGGGTACACACCGTGTAAGTACCGGACGTGAGCCGACGTTTGCGACGGGTGAGAGTAAACACATTCATCTTTCCACAGTTAGGGTCCGCGATATAGTCAAGGGCACAGCGACGCGGGCGCGCGTGGGGCCGTTGCGTCAACAGCACAGGTGGCGGTGCGTGGGCCGCGCCGTCGCGTGCAGAGCGCGTGACCTTGTCGAGGGGCTCAAAATAATCACGCGGGCGTCACCGCAGAGGATACAAAAATCTAAATAAGCAGACCATTTTGTCTCTTTTATAAATCCGTCTCTGCGCGTTAAAAGAAACAAAACGGATTTCTTGCACAACTCATCAGCCGTCACAGCCTTCCGGGAGTCCATAATTTCAGCAGAATTATTTCAAGACACGCACACTCTGTACCGGTTTTGACGTAGTGTATCATCAAGCAAGCCTGACTCTGCCGATAAGAAACTGCATGTCAAAAACGGCCCAGAGTTCGGGTTAACTGAAATAAAATACTCCCAGAAGGCCATGCAGCTGATGGGTTGTGTAAGAAATACATTTATTTTTTCATATGGAGAGATGGATACATGAGGAAGACATATTGTCTGATTATATATTTCGTCGAAAAGTAGAAGCCTGTCAGCAAGTAGACTGCTGGGGTCAGCTTCATAAAACAACTGAAGTACAAAATGCCCCCCTTAGCTCCTATTTAAATCAGTGTCTTTTCAGGGAAATTTTCATTTAAGGGGTCTGACATAACTGCCCACTGAGGGTTTGTGTGGGAGTTCACAAACGAACTCGACCAAAAAAATCGCCAATGTCATACGCGGGCCACGATTCACTGCTGCCACTGTTGCCAGGCGTGTGTGCGAGTGTGTCGTTCGCAACAAATAAAACACTGTGCGAGGAGAGTTGTGGCTTGGTGGCCCGAGGGGTCACTGGGACCATGGTTGGAACCGCTGAGTTTCTGCGTTAGAATCTGGGTTTTTTGGAAGCCCAATATTAAGCCGGGTGCTCAGCAGTACTGAGTTGATGGTCTCGGCCTGGTCACAAATGCTCGGATAAATAAAATCCATCGCATGTGATTTGGTTTTTTACTTCAAGCCGCCACGTTCAAACTCTCAAAATTACAAACGCCAGGTTTACTGTCAAGCAATAAACATATCTGTGAGCAGCAGGGTGTGAGAGAACCACACCCCGATTGTGACCTTCTTGTCATTCAAAGTCCCCATTCCCGGATGGGATTGGCTGCTCAGATTTTCTTTCTCCATGAGCTTAAATTCTGCACCTCTTCTCGATTCCCAGCCACTGTCCTCGTATCTTGTTCCACCGTAGCCTTCCATCTCACCCTCGGTCTCCCTGTTCTGCACTGCACCGATGGCAGCTCCACAGCCCTTTTAGACTATGGGTCTCTATGTGAGTCTGTGGGTCTCTAATCTACACAGCCCTAATAGTTGCATATTCGTTGTCCCTTCTCAACAGGTAGCCAAACCATCTCACCTCCTTCACCTTCTCGAGAATATCAGTAAAAAAAAACCCTAAGGCTCCAAATTCTGCATCACCCCTCTTTTCCCTTTGAGATATTCCCAAACATTCTTCTCACATTCTCATCTCTGTCCTGGCAAGCAATCTCTTTCTCCTCCTTCCTTACTTCATTCTTTGTGTCACCGTTTCTGCACCGTGTACCAGCACTAATCACGTCACTCTTCCAGAGTGATCGTTTCACTGTTTGCAGTATTTGGCTGCGATACATTTCCATGTGATAAGCCACTCCATTAAGCTATCATGTGGTCAGCTGGCTTCTGAAACACATTCCTGCGGAGGGAGCTGGTAGGAACGTTGGGTTGCTTGGTCAATGGCCAGGGTCAACGGCGGCGTGGTGTATTCCGCAAATATGCCCGACTGTGAGAGCGGGCACAAGCCGGCGTGAGTAGGTTAAACGTTGAGTTTTATAAGGGCACCACGGGGTGACCAGCCCCTCCCCACCCAGCCCCACCCCTC
>CM025617.2:8556856-8583735 GCA_014621495.2 Entosphenus tridentatus
ACCCAGCCCTTCCCCACCCTCCCCACCCAGCCCTTCCCCACCCTCCCCACCCAGCCCCTCCCCACCCTCCCCACCCAGTCCCTCCCCACCCTCCGCTCTCAACCCAGCCCCACCCCTCCCATTGTTAGATGCACGACGGACGGACACAATAATCCCCTGTAGGCTGGTGTAACCAGGAGGTTCCTACCAGTAAAAGAGCTACATAGCTCAGTGAGCCTTACCTGGTAATACAATACATTTTCCCTTCCAGTTTCTCTGGCATCTTTGCATCAAATACAACTCCTGAAACTCAATACATGTAATCTGTCCCGCTTCAACAATCACTCACTATTGACCTCAAATACTTTAAATGACTGACCTCCGAGTGAATAAAAATGTCTCTTGAAGGAACCTCATAATAAGTTCTGCGATATCTGCTTCTTTGGCCCATTCTCTAGCACACGGGGTGAGGCACTGCTCCAAAGTGTATACTTGGTGTCGTGACATGACACTTACAGCACCTTTGGAATATAAATGTGAAAAAATAAGACAGACTAATAACACTACATGTTTTTGTTTCGTTCAAACTAATATATCTAAATAGGCTTAATCAGGACAAGGAAGTAATGGTGTGAACATGATGGATGAGGGCAGACAATGCAGCTTCTTTCACTTTTGTTGACGATCAATTCCAATGTGGGAGTATTGGTATGAATGTGGACAGGGGACATACAAACATACTCTTTGGTTCTTTCGGTAAAGTCACGTAGGCGAAAATAAATAAATAAATAATACTCAAAATCGCGACGTTTCGGAGGCAATACAAGCTTCCATCATCAGGTGGGACAACCACAGTAAAAAAAATTGCTGTGGTTGTCCCTCACCTGATGACAGAAGCTTGTGTTGCCTCTGAAACGTCGTGATTTAGTTATTTTAAAAAAAAATCACCTCCGTGACTTTACCGAAAGAACTAAAGAGTATGGATCCTTGCAGTCACGAAAACTTCAAATCTAGACATACAAACAATGAATGGACAGGTTACCAAGGCAGCCATTTTAATGGACAGGTTTACTGAGACACACATTTGAATGGATTGGTGACAGACGGACATATGAATGGACAGTTAACAGACAAACAATGAATGGACAGGTTACTGGTGAAGACATTCCAATGGACAGGTGACAGACAGAAACAATGGACAGGTTACTGAGACATACAATCCAGAAGTGGGACAATTTATCAGCAGACCCTGGAGGTACGGTTTTGACTCTGCAGCAGTTATTGAATCTGGCATGGGGAAGGCAGAAAGGGCGAGATGTCGTGGCATCGCTGACTGGCATGAGCTATAATGACCTCATGATTTGTGAATAAATAAAGGCTAAGCCCAGAAAAAAATAAAAGTTCTCTCCAATAGTTCCCCAGTAGAAGATATAATAATCAATCTCAGTTGAACTTCACCTGCTTAAATAAATCACATTAACCGAATTACATTTTGATTTAAAGCTTTCGTGACTGCAGGGATTCATATTCTTGGTTCTTACGGTAAAGTCACGAAGGGAAACAATAAAATAATAAAAATATAAAAAATAAAATTATCACGACGTTTCGATGGCAACACAAGCAATCATCATCAGGTGTGAAAACCACAGCAAGAAAATTTGAAAAAAGTGGCGTTTTTTTCTTAACGAAAAAAACGCCGTGAGAATTTTATTGTTTTATATTTGTATTATTTTATTGTTTCCCTTCTACGTGATTTTACCGAAAGAACCAAGAATATATAACCGAATTACATTAAAGGAAAGGAAGGTTTGTTTTAGTTTATGAGATTGCTCCCTTTTGCAAGTGTTGCATTGATAAACGCTGATACACACGAAGAAATCAGGTATTTGCGCATATATCACATCTATACGCTTTCACAGACATACAAGCAATCATTAATATAACGGTCCTCTTTACCGTCACAAAAATGTCCTCGTGTGATTAACAACTTACTTCCCAGCTTTAGCAAAGCCATTACTTAAAACTTGAACAAAATAATCGTGCAGTAATTACAGCTTTCTGAAAAATTAATCTTCAACAGCAAGGTAGGGTTTTTTTGCTGATAAATGTGTTCAATGTTGCTCTGCCAGATGCTTAAGCGGACAGATTAATTTGCCACGCATTATCAGAGCGTTCTCCAAATTCAGTGACACACACAGATATTGCCTTTGCAAATTTCCGATACACTTCCATCATCTGCACAAAAATAGTCTCACCATTAAACAATCATTACATCCAATTACGCAGACGTGTACAATTGTATTTGATGACTCAAATGCCAAGCTTCTCAAATGGCCAATAAGATTTATAAAAGTCAAAAGCACCTCTGCGCAAATGAGCAATGGTGCAGTGCGCACCTTTATTTCTTTATTGGTGGCTCTGAGCTAGTGGTGGAAAGTCCACATTCCCAAAATGAGGAGGGGGGGGGTTTCATACTAGACGAAACATTTTTGTTTTATTATACCAGGTTAGGCCCAGAGCTTTATAGCTCTTTTTCAGAACCAACCTGGCCACAAATTGTTGCTCAACAAAGTGGCCTATCGAGTGAAAAATTATAGCAGCCAAAGAACGCTCGTTTCTAAATGTGGAGGGAAAACACAGTGGACCCGGACAAAAATCCACGCAACCACGGAGGAAACATGCAAACTCCAAATATACAGGGGTCAGGGTCAGGATTGAACCCACGACCCCCTGTATACCAAGCGAGGCAGTTAAAATCTCGCCACCATGGCACCGAAGCAATCACCAAAATAAAGCAACATCGTAAGGGTGCATTCCCAAATTTTCACAATAATCTTAAAAATCCTAAAATCAGGTCCAGATATTAAGTTTTTGGTAAACCGAAAAAAAAATGTACGTTTGGATTGACACTAAAGTAAGATGTAACGTAAAATGACACCGCTTGTATTCTGTCATTTCCCCAAATGATTGCTATCAGCCGACGTCACTGTGAACAGAGTAAAGAAACTGTGCTGATGCTGCTGCTGCTGCATTGGCAGTGGTGTGTAAGAACAATTCACAAAAACAACTCGCATTCATCAATAACACTGCGGCCTTATAACAAAATATATATTAGGTGACGTTTTGGGCAATGGCCCATCATCATAGCACAAATATGATAGATTATTAAATCTCATAAACAATCCAAAACATCTGAAATAAGATCCAAAATGTCCCTTAAAAATTGTATTGTTTAAAATCTGAATCTCATCCCTGTGTATATAGCTATAAATTTTTTGCACTTCTAAATTTCAAAACAGACATCCTATTAGGATGCATTTTGGTGAAACCTGGCAATCTAATTATCCTCAAGTCTCTCATTATACAAAGTTAATGACTGCCAGAAATACAACTATTCTACAATGCATTGATGCACTCGTTTAGAGCAATTCATTACAATCCCATCAAACATTCGCAAATAAGCTCGTACACACACACCACCAACTTAAAACTATATTTCGCGTCCCAATTTAAAGCCTAATTGATTTTCAACAATATTTCTGGAGGATCTTGCCACGTGAGATGTTTACCCAATCATTTTGTTTGGGGGGGTTGGACTGGAGTGCCCAGAGAAAACCCACACATCTGTGAGGATAACAATGCACACATGGTACAAAAAGGTTCCATAGTAAGATTCCTTTCAACTGGAACTTTGTTTCCCCTGTTGACATTTGTTTGCAGAATGCGTTCGACGGTGGTTTCATAAATGACATACCATCCACAAAACCACCACCAAACCGCTGCTACAGACGTGCGTCAAGCAAGGTGCGCGTCATCATCATGGTGACATTTACATTACGTCCGCAATCCCTGGACCTGAAATACAGGGTGGATCAAAACTTTACTGCAGTAACCTTGAACTTTTTACGGACAGAGGGGCACCACAGTGACAAGATGTTAAGTGCCTTGCTATGTATACAAGAGGTCGTGGGTTCCATCCAGACCCCGACGCATGTTGTAAATTTGGAGTTTGCATGTTCTCCCCGTGGCAGTGTGGATTTTTCTCCGGATCCTTCAGTTTTTCCCTCCACATTTAGAAACATGCGTTTAGAGTATTTGGCTGCTATATATTTCCACATAATAAGCAACTTTGTTGAGCTGTCATTTGTCTCTTCTGAAAAAAAGAGCTATATAAGTCAGTTAGCCTTACCTGATAAAAATTTAAATATAAAAAAAATAGTTTAGTTTAACTAATTTCACAGGTGACCGTGAGAGACGTTTGGATGGACAGCTTACTGGGACAGACATTTCATTGACCGTGTTAACCATGAAAACTTGGGAATTTGTGTGTGGTGAAGAACAACACTAGACTGCAGTTACGCTTGCATACATCGAGTAGACAACCACTGCAGCGGCGCAGCTGGACGCACGCTTACATACTCGAAATACGATTACAGCGGCATTCTAAATATATATGCAGCACTAAGAAGTGATGAAAACACGCAAGCCCTAACAAAACAGTCTGGTAGCTATGGCTGGCGACATGGGCAGAACACACAGCGATAAACAATTAATTTTGTTACCACTGTGCCACTACCATAACACATTAAAAGCTAACTTACACTCTCTCTTTCAATTATCTTTCTTAACATTGAAGCAGGAAAGGGCCTATCAAGAGAGACCACTGTTTACAAGGAAGGCCTGGCAGAGAAGAGGAGGATTCCAATAGTTGTTGAAGTTTAGTTGCCTACTTAGTTTTATAATATGTTGTTCTGGGCTTTTAATATCATCACTCAATGATATACTCTTGCGAATCGCGTCACGGGCCTTTAATGGTTTACTTTAAAGCCTACAGGGGTGTTCCCTGTGACACCCTCTACTCATACAAATCAGAAGCAATTGACATTTCACATCTGCTCAAACCGGCTTAATTACAAAGCCTCGTCCATTCAATCTGTGCGCTTTATAGTATAACACAGGAGTCCACCGAATCTCTTTCAAGGGAGACTTGGGTCAAGCCCACCACTCATCAGGAAAGTCTTTGGGACATACAAGGACCGGCAGAGGAGGACCCTCGATTCAGGACCACGAGCCGGGCATGGCATTCGCGTGACTTCATTTAAACTGGGCCAGCCGTCCCGGATGGAAAATAACAAAACCTTGAGCACCGGTCATCGTTGCCTTGGGGACCGGCAAACAAAGAGCGGAATGGCAGCTTATGAGCACACTGCACGGATCAGTGTGCACATACTAGAGGACTGAAGTCACGGGAGATGTCATTGCCAAATGTGCAGCATCAAGCGAAAAGCTGCCCTGAAGTCCCTTTTTTTTTTTTAAACTTTGCCGGCGGTTTGTGGCTCTCCTTGCCGTAACCCGTGCCGGGCAGGCACCAGGCACGCCAGTCTTCTTTGCCGAGATCGGGCTCTCGTCTTTCACCTCCGCTGCGGGAAATATTATCTACAAAAGAAGCAAGGGTGGCATGACACTTGAAAGGCAAAGCCGGACGCGGCCGGGTCGCTCGGGATCGCCGTGGCCACGTGTAAGAGCACCGAGCCAGTACCGCCGAGGCCCTGGGTTTGAATGCCGGGAAGCGGCCACCTGGGAACAGAACGGGTTTCTTATGTGCAGAAAGTTGCACCGTCTCAGCATGAACAACCATTGGCTGCAAGTGCAGTAGAGCTTGGCGATTCCACACGCAACGCAACCTGGAATAGCAATTCTATTGTTGATATGTAGCGGGTTTACAAACCGTGGAAATATTGGGGGGGGGAGGGGTGGTCAGGAGAGAAGGGGGACAAATCTATGGGGCTGTCCATACCCATGTAATACGTTTCTGTGGGGATTCTGGTCAATAATCACCACCTCATTTTGGGGTCAACCATCGGCACCACCAGGGACTACCACTAGGACCACCAGGACGACCACACTGAGACCACCCGGGATACTACCACACTGGGACCATCAGGGCTACCAACCTGAGCTCACCAAAACTACCACACTGGGACCACTGGAAATTAAACTCCAATGCCCAGCGTGCAAAATTCGCCTGACTCCACCCTAACCCTCAGCTCATCATCCATTATCCCTCCAGGGTAAATAAAACGAGGACCACATTGTGAGAAAGCCAACAACGCTTGTCCTTTGGATAGACTGACCGCCATCGTAGGATTGTGGAGTTCTACCACACGCTCACGGCTCTAACAACGAGCGACGAATACCACCTCAATACTTACTTGGACAGGAGAAAGAAAGGGCGGCTACGTGGCACTTGTAGCCTCGGCTACTGCCAAGCGTCTGGCATGTACACAGGGCGGCTACGTGTCCCCGGTATGACCTTTGCTAAACCCTTAGTGCACTGTGCTTCAGAGCAGCGCATGGGTAAGGAACATGGCAAGGTTGACCTACACTGGATGGCACGGGCCCTCCCATCTAGCCCGAATGCCACGCTGGACTCCGGGGTGGAATGGGACAAGTTCCAATCTCGAGGCATTGCCGATACATTTCAACGGAGGTTCTGTCCAGCTGAAATTGGTGATGCTTAGCTATGGTAAGCCGAGCATGGCCGAAGCCTACTTAGGTTAGATTTGCAAAAGATTCGAAACAAAATCTCTTTCTATCGCACGATTCTTCCATGGCAGGATCCCTGTTAAGAGTCCCATTCAAGCGAATGTAGATTCCAACACGGAAATCAGAATCTTTATTTTAGATATGAGAAATACAATGAGTTATGAGGCTCTTTTTCGCAGATGTCCTGCATGGGCAGGAATGACCGACAATAAGATAAACAAAAGAAACTACAAACGTGGAAGAATCTCAGCTCTACCACACATTGAAAAGAAAACGTTACATTTTGGATGTGCATCTCTTTAAGCTTCGCCATAAGAAGTTGTGTAGCAGATTGGACAGAGTGATTGCCATTGCCACATTTGTTCACAACGGGGGAAAGATCACAGGGAGTAGAGGTTGTGTAAGATGTACAACCTCTAAAAATGTCAACAAAAAAATGTACGCGTCACTGTCAGGCCATTCACACGGGATGTTTACACGTGCTTTCATACTAGCACACAAACTTACAGCACAACTGTGATACAATAAATTAAAGGCACAAAAGCTAGACACACATTGTAAAAGCTGTTAATGTGTACAAGGCGCAGGGCAGCATTCAGCAGTGGATTAACAAAGGGTCGAATGTGAACAGCGTGTAAATGGATGCATTTGAAAAATTGGAGATTCTTGTTCAAAAGCACAAAGTTCGCACGCCTTTGCTTGATAAGATCGGGACACGGTGACCCTGGACATTGGTGCTATTGCTAAACATAACACTACCTCACCTCCGATTGTGCAACACACGTGTGTTCTTCCGGGAACCCAGCGAACACCAATTAAAAAATAAACAATTTATTTGATTAGGTAAGGCCCACTGAGCTAATTGGCTCTTTTGCAGAAACGACCTGGCCACAAATGATGGCTCAACGAAGTGGCTCATTACATGGAAATTTATCGCAGCCAAATACTCTAAATGTGTGTCATATCTAAATGCAGAGGGAAAAACCGGAGAACTCAGAGAAAAATCCACGCGACCACGGGGAGAACATGCAAACTCCAAATATATGGGCGTTAGGACCGGGATCGGACCCACGACCTCCTGCATACCAGGCAAGGGAGTTAACATCTCGCCACCGCAGCGCCCCAATTAGCCAATGCCTCACCAAATTATTTGGCCTCGTGGCAAGAGGTTGACCGAACACATTGTTTAGGTGTTGCACAATTCAACTGCAGCTGCAAACTAAATACAAAAAAAGCGTCACTTGACCTTGCTCGCAATGTCACGTGGACTGTGAAAGATAAGCTGCAACTTGACTTGAACACAGGGATCTATACATGTTACACTTGCACACTCTCACCTACCTACTATTCACATATGTGCCCCCCAGGTTTTAGTGAACAGTGTCAAAATGGTGATCACACTACTGCTGAGATCGGGGGTGACCAGAGTCCAATTCCTGGACATGCATAACATGAGTGGCGAATACCTAAACTGGTCCTGCACCTTCCCTAGGTTGACTCGGTCTTAAATTAGTACCTGGTGCAGTGTATAAACATCAGTTACTGGGGAAACAAAGGTGGCCGTGCATGATGCTCGCCACACACCGCCCCAATCTTTCGCCATACTTGCCTTAATAAGTGGTGGTTGCTGACAGCACTTGCCCCAATCGCTCTATACGGCAAGAGGGAAATCGTTGCCTTTTTGCATTGAACATTAACATGGACAGTTAGTATTAAACACAAATGACAGCCTAGTAATACAGTGGCTCTGGCATCACGTAATTAATGGGGCCACTCCACAACACGGCAGCCCATTATCATTACTTTTGCAGAAGGCTAATAATCCGGAAGGGTTTGAGTCAGCAAAGACGCTTGCGCATAGCGGGCTCAGTCACAAGACTGATGACAGAGGCAGTGCACGGACACAGCCCAGAGACCCTTGCGTGCGACCCACCCTATCTCTGGCAACGTCTAACGCCAGCTCAGTCTGGCGAGGAGCAGATAAAACGGCCGCGCATACCCCACACACACAGGGGTGGGGGTGTGCGTAGAGTGCCCGGCGGTTTTCCCGGTGGGATGGGTATCCTCGAAAAGATGTTCAAATGTACGGTGATAAGCAGCATTTACATATGATGACCAATGCTTCGGCTTGAATGCAAAACGTGTATTGCATTGGCGAAGGACTGTGAATGCCGGCACGGCGCACGATGGGCAGTGTGTGGTCCTGACAGCACAGGCGGTTCATTTTTAGTTGAATTAGGGGAATGTCCTGCTATTGCGTGACAGACAGCCACTAAACATCCACTCTCAATTAGGGTGCACGCATCAACACTTAGCCTCGAGCATACAATCACACAAATCAACAGGGGAAAGGGCCCCCCTGTTTATCACTATAGACCACGCAGGCCAGAGCTGTTAGTGAGCATGTATTGTGCCGATACTTGCTGTTTGTATCGCGAATGATGTAACCATGATTGTAACTAACATCTATACTGTACAATATCTATACTGTCGCAGGTCATCCATGAAACAGAGACTAACAGCACATTGGGCCCTTCTTCCTGAGAAAAAAAATGCCCTATCTATCTTCATAAAACCCGTTAACCCAAACCCACAGCTTAAGTCTAAAATATATATACCTCGGCTGTGTTTTGTTTCTCAGACCGTCTCATCGTGTAAAACTTCATTAAATGATAAAAAAAAACACTTCCAAGTTATTACTAATCATGTCATTATGGTACTCCAGTGATGTTGCCAAGGTGTCATGAGAGTACATTTTAACACATCGATGGAGTGACGCTACTTGAGCGATATGGTAAAGTGCCAAATTGAGATGTTAAGATCTTTGTATCTCATGAATGAAGCTTTCAAATTGCGTGCAACAGTCTGGAACACAACCACCAGGTACGCATACCACATAAGCTGTTTTCAGGTTGAGTCGTCATCCGGACAGGTGGCTCAAAGGTCGAGCGAGCAGCTCAGTACAAAAGGTTGCGGAGTTCAAATCCTGGTTGGCGATCGACTCGGCCAATCATCCCTCCGGGGTCAATAAAATTAGTACCGCTGTGTGGGGGAAGGCAACTGTGGTTGTCCTATGGACAGACTCCCACACCCCGCCGTTGGAATATGGAATTTCGAGCACCTACTCAGAGCTGTGAACGGGCAAAGAGCACCGCCGCAGTGCTAATTCAAGCAGGAAATCACTGACTTCACTTCCTTTAATGGCACAGACATTACTAATACACGGGCTGTGACATATCCATAAACATTTACGAGTCTGCCATGCAGCACAGTAGCCTGTGATCATTACTTTTACGGGTTAGTGCTCCAGTCATTAATATGACCATATAAACTTACTGCATATGCATATATCTTAACAGTTATTGGGATTGCAATTCACATTTTGCTCGAATAACTACCATTAACTTGATTACGTAATTATTTAGAAAATCGATAGGGCATAATGAGCACCTGTATTGCCCATTGAAGAGAAACAATTCCATGTTGGAACAAACGTGCGTGACCATTGAGGCCAAATCTCCGGTAACCGTGCCCCCATCATCACATCTCAGAAGCTGGATAACACACTTGGATGGGCAACCACCAGGCAAATTAAGTTGTTTATAGCCTGCTGCGGGGCTACGCGTTTGCCAGCAGAGTGTAGCAAATTGTCGCGCTGTACTCCTTACGCTTTGCACCTTCATCGGACGCAGCACTAGCCAGCGTAGTGAAGTACTTCAAAGGCCCTCAACCAGCAAGGGATTGACAAACGGGCCGCACGTGTGCAACCGGAATATTGTAAAAGTTATTCAGCTTTATGTCTTCCGGTTACACGTCCACGCTTATTACTGTACCCCCTCACCCCCCCAGTGAGTGAGCGTGTGGCTCTGTGGCAAGTGCATGCGGCCACTAGGGCCCTCGGCGGCTCACTCGTGTCCAGGGTGTCCTGCACGGCCATAAATCCCACGGGCAGCGTCTCCTTCTCTCCCACCAGCTTCATGTCCACCACCACGTTGTCGCCATGTCCCTGCGGGTCACACGCACACGCATCCCCCGATTAACCCCGATACGGCGGCAGTCGAGCAGCACGACCTGTTAGCGAGCGCCTATTAACCCTTTCCCATGATTGGGACCGAGGCCCCCATAAGGCGATCGTGTCGCTACAGTTCTTTGAGGCGACTGCAATGTCTTTAAAAACAAACGTCATTACGTCTCTCTAAATCAAATTTAAGCCGAAGCCGCTAGCGCATTCCGAGATTCAGTTGCGAACGGGATCCCCTCCCGCACCCTGCAACTTGCAGACATCTCGGAATGGGAAAGCGTTCACGGAAATGGCATGCCACAAACGAAATCAAACGAACGCCGTTGATTTTGTACGATAATATCGTACCGAGGCTGTCTGTCCTGGGCTGTCCAAAGTGAGTGGTGACGTTTCGTTTAATAATGGGGGGAGGGGGGGTGGGGAGAAAGAAAAATACTTTAACATTATGGTCTGGCCCATCATTATGGCACTCCAGTAATGTCACGGCGATATCATTACTGCAAGTTCTACGATGTGAATGATGCGAAATCAGTCAAGAGCCACGAAGGAGTACCTGCCGAGAATGTAAAATGTTTTTCTCTCATTAAGCAAGCTTGAACGACCCAGGACACAGAGCATCATTATTCTTCTTGTCACGACAATACATTGATTCATTGATTAAAATCGAATCTCGTATTCAGTAAACATCCACCAACAAATTGTTTACGATGTACCTGTATGCAAATGTTACATTTCAGAAAAGCGAGCGAAGCAAGGTGTACGAATGGCATGGGGACAACTGGAAACAATACCGACGAGATGGCAGAAGAGACCAAAAATCAATTCTTCAATCGATGAAAACTGTGACCCCAATTCGAGAAAAACCCACGGAATCATTGGGGGAGCAGGGGTGGTGCATCATTGCTTATTTTCTAAGCACTATTTATATCAAGGGTGGCACAGTCGGGTTTTTTACAATCGGGTTTAATTGTCTTTTTATATTAAACCCGATCATCTGGGAGAAATCCGGTTTAATTGGTTCTAATTGCAGAACCGCACTTCTCAACAATGGGCTTCATCCATTCTAAGCTAAGGAACTCACTGGCGCCCACGATTGTGGAGAAGCTCGTGTTCATCAAGACCAACCTGCCCGCCGCATTCTACGACTACCCCGTGCCCGATGGCCCCGAGTACCGACGAGGAAGCAGCCTAAGCCTATCAGAGCTTCGTATTCATTAAACCAGGTTTTAATTTCCCGAAATCGGGTTTAATCGTATTAAAGAAAAAACCCGATGCCTGCCACTGGAAAGATCGGGTTTTTTCCACCCATGCTTTATATTGGCATCGTCCTCTAAGGCTGCCAAAGCAAAGGAGGGAGTGGACCAGCAACACACCCTATATATTTTTTTATTTTACCGGGTAAGGCCCACTGAGCTGTATAGCTCTTTTTCAGAAGCGACCTGGCCACAAATGACAGCTCAACCAAGTCGCTTATTACGTGGACATTTATAGAAGAAAAATACTCGAAATGTATGTTTCTAAATGTGGAGGGAAAAACCCGGAGGACCCGGAGAATAATCCACACGACCACGGGGAGAACACACAAACTCCAAATATACAGGCGTCAGGGTCGGGATTGAACCCACGAACTTATGCACACCGGGCGAGGTAGTTAACATTTCGCCCACGTGGCACCCCACCCAGCCACTGTTCCCCAGTACTGCTGTTCACACACCACACTACGGGCAAATTTAAGGCCGAGTAGTTCTTGGGATATTCCCCGGACTGGCTCCAGTACCATGTGTCAATGATGTTGCATTGCAGTACACAATGCCTGACACACACAAAAACATCTACCACATATCGATTTTGTTATTTATAATATCCACCCACATTGATGCTAATAATAATACATTTTTGTTACGTATTATATAACCTAGCGTCGAATAGAACCCATATCTAAAAGGGGTCTTTGCCACTAGCATCTGGCAGCTGACCATCACTGCTTCAAGAAAACCTGAAAGCGTATATGAAATGCTGCATGATGAAACCGGTCCAGAATTTACCTGCACCGAATCAATGCTGCTGAATTATGCACTCCCAGAAGTTTTAACGATTGTCTGCTTATCTGTTTTGTGACTAAATATGCGGCCTATATGTATGTAAACACGACTATGCGTTGCTATGGAACATTGTGGGTACACACAAAAAATAAGCTGCAATATATTCTGTATCTCCACGCATTGATTGTTTTCTGCTTACATTTGCTTATATCTATACGCATGCTTGATTGTCCGGAGAATTCATCTTAAACTGCTCCAGTAATTTGAAGGATTGAGGTGACATTGGAATGATGATATGTAGATTACGTGAACAAGTTCGAAATGGACCAAAAAATATGACCCTTTGACCCGAATGATAATTTGGATATCAACCCTCACACGTGCTTATACGCGTCACCATTTACAATAAGGCAGCACGTGACAAGGACCCCGTTTCAAAATCAAACAACGGATAGACAAGTGCCACTGGAGAGGGATGTGTTGACACGATAGTTGTTTGCTACAAATAATGTTTCTTTAAAAAAAGTTAGAAATTATTTCTACATTTCGGTAAATTATGACCATTACAACTCAACTGGTTTCCCACCAGCTCAACATACGCAGGCACAAGCGCAGGCTGGAGAACTGAATTTGCTTGCTACCCTCTGCACCATCACTGCACAAAGTGATGGCAGTTCGCACACTTTACCCAACCACGCTCGCACTGCTGATCAACCATGGCGTACCCATACCCTTTGGTTCTTTCGGTAAAGTCACGTAGGTATAAAATAAAATGAATATTTAAAAAATATATGGCGTACCCATTAATACTGCCGGGTGGACAGAGCGGCCACGTGGAACTTAATAAACCTGCCCAAATTTTTCAACTGCCTCGTCTGGAGATCGAACCGAGGGGCTCTGGATCGTAAGTGCAGTGTGATAACCATTCCACCACGGCAGAGTGGTTACAG
This sequence comes from Entosphenus tridentatus, assembly GCA_014621495.2. NCBI lineage: Eukaryota > Metazoa > Chordata > Hyperoartia > Petromyzontiformes > Petromyzontidae > Entosphenus > Entosphenus tridentatus. The sequence goes on from CM025617.2 coordinate 8,570,395, forward strand.
CAGTATCCACTCTGTGGGGTAACTACTTCAAAGTGTTGGCCACACTCTGCAGCAGCTTCAACATAACTCAGGCGAATATTTCAAACGCCTCGGGCTATTCACGCCCGCGTATGATCACCCCGCCCCCCACCCCCCTACTTCTTTAATTGGATTTTGCAATGTCCTTTATGTGACCTTTATTTAACGAGGTGAGAGCCTAGTAGCTGGGTACGATGGCGCATGCCTCCCACCAAGAATAAAGAGGCAGGGGTTAGTGGATCGCATTGTGATGAGGGTGTACCTGAAGGAGTCTGACCTCGCTGTTAATCTACTGCAGCGTGAACAACTCCAGTCCGCATGACCCCTCCCCATGGTCCGGATTTCCATTATTAACAACAATCAGGTGCAGCCAAGTTAGCAGCGCCCGAATTTGCATACTAATAGAAAATATTGCTAATCACGAAAATGTGGATCGCAAGGGCTTCGCAAGGACTGGAGTTGAGAAACACTGATCTACACAAACACATTAAACTCTGGAGTGATGCTCATATATTGGGACAATGTTCTACATGATGTTGAAATTATCACATCTACGGAATAAACATAAATGGTTATTGTTTGGACCGGCTTGCGCAGCTTGGACCCATCAAAACAAGACTGATAGTTTTACTATCGAATTAAACAAATTACGCCGACGGGTTTTGCAAAAGAAAGTCTGGGCTTTCGAGTGTCTACTCCTCCTGCCTGCAATTATAAACATCAGAGAGCACCGTTCTTTCATGTTAATCCGAGTTGGTGTTTAATAGGTCAGAGTATCCCCTAATATGCCTCCTGCTGCGTCTTGACGCCATGGAAGCACTTTTTATCTTCAATTACCCTGCCAGGTTCTAAAGCGAATTGAATCAAAGATTAATATATTTATCGCGTGTACGAGAGGGCTTGTGCACGCCCACATGCAGGCAGAGAGCGCATGCAACGATGCCGTATCGTACACGTTGCCTGTGCTTGTACACAAGTGTTCATGACATTATCACCCATTTCAACTAATTATAAATAAGGCAGCTCTTTGAACTGTGGCAAGTTGAATGTCAGGTTAAATGTGAGAGAAAAAAAAAACTCAAACGCTTCAGTGACCTTTGACGGCGGTGCGTAACAGAAGCCGTCGCAAAATGATCACTGCTGAGAAGTTGGCGGGCGCCTCCGACAGTTCTCGAACAGCAAGATGACGACGACGAAACGCTTCGCCCGCACCACGACGGGGCACGCGCGAAGGTTCAGCCGGACCAGACTCGTGCGATAAAATCTCCACGCTGCCACGTGCGAGTGTGTAGCTTTATCGACCCGGCTCACACCGCAGTGCAATTATTCCTCAATCGGATTACGAAATTACTCAATTGGAATAGACACAAGCGATCATTGCTCCCGACTGAATAAGCTTGGCAGAACCATTATTAAAAAGAGTCCGGAGACTCTCAGTGAGGCTTTCCTGGGTAAACAAGCGTATAAATCATACAATCATTTATAATTCTTTACTAAACGGATGACACCTTCATGGGTGCCCTGTATTACCTAATCATCACCAGTAATAACGATGGATATAATTACAACGTACATTATATATTATCTTGTCTGTAGGTGCTGTGACAAAGCATCCAACTCACAATCAGGTCACGTGTCCGCACAGCCGATCATCTCTCCGTGGTCATTAAAATTAGTGCCACTTCGCATTAAGTCAAGAGCGGTTATGTTATGGATAGCCTGGCCCCACCGTAGGAATGTAGAATGTCTACAAATGAATCAGGACTGCCAATGAAGATGAGAATGGCTCAATGCTTGATTGAACAGTCACTGATTGACCGATCCACACACACATGACACACACATGACACAAAGATGGATGTGCAGCCTCTTTGTCAATCCAATGCTGAATGAGGCCCTTCCTACGTTGTGCAGGTACACCCACACACTCATAAATAAAAAGTAACTTGATTGAGAATGCCAAGTATAAGCCCAGTCCAAGTCTGCAATAATACACACTCGGAAATAGAAGCTATTGACCTTGAAATGATGCTTGCCAAAGGTTTCTAAGTTAATCAAGTTTCCTTTCAGTTGTGATTTATTTATTTAATCTTACGTATCCTCTGTCAAATAAAAAAGGCAGCGTCTTACTTATCAAGTTAATAATTCATATCAGTTAGTGGCCCTAAGCCAATGACGGACATTCCACATTACCATGGCAGGGGCATAATTTTTTGATGTCCCATGAGTTGGTACTCAGGAGGGATGTGCCGATTTGACCACCGACCGGGATTCCAGCTCACGACCTTCCCAGTCGTAATTGATACACTTAAAAATCTGATTGTGCTATTGAATGTAGTGCATAATTATTAATGAATTACAAGCAGCATTGTTATCCACTGCTGGATGAAGGCCTCCTCAAACCTCGTCGGTCAAGGGCTTTGTTTGACCAACCACACTGCCCAGCGCGGATTGGTGAAGGGATGTCTTGGACTAGTTCAGACACCAATCTCGCTGATGATGTGAGCCATGCGCTGCCAGGCTGATAGTGCAGTGCGTGAACTTCTGCACCACCCCAATGTATTGTATATGGAGCACACAAAATAATTAATAAGTGCTTCCCTTAATCACCGTCGATAGGAGAACGTACTCATTCTCTGCAACGTTGAAGTGTTTGTCTTATTGTTTTCAGTGCTGCTGTGCTCATGCACCACGGATCTCCATTGTAAACTGACCGGGTAACTGGCTCAAATGGAATCATCCTTGTACCAAATCACAATAAACGTAATAAGGTGACAGAACAATTTCGCAAACAGCTAAACAAATGTCGATATTGTTGAATGTTTTCACCTAAAAATGATGGCACTGCAAACTGGTATGCAAACTAGTACAGAAACGTGTCTGTGTTCAGCTAAGCTGGACATCTGTGAAAAAGAGCTCCATAGCTCATCGGATTCCTCCAGTCTAAATAAATATTCTGATCAAATAAAGATCATACAAATTTGCGTTCTCATGATGTAACCCGGATCTGCGCACCGCTTGGCCCATGGTGATCACGTGTGCGTGGTGTGTACATGTGCAGGCAAACACGGAGAAGTTGCGGAACTAGTTTGTCTGTTTCGAGCCCGCAGACACAATACAGAACAAATAATTTTGCAATCACAAAAATGCATGCCAATGTCTTAAGCGGAGCCCATAACATTAAATCAGGTTTACCGTTTTTTGAAGGCCTCAGTCTAATCACTCCATTCATATTATATTCGTCATTCGCGTGAAACGATTAGCTGATTTCCATACATGCATCGAATCGCGTGCATAGGAATCAATAACCTTAGATTTATGGAAATCAAATGCTAATTATATGCAAATCATATGCAAGCGTGTGACTTCAGGCCCATGAAACCAACGGGTTAGATAAAGGCAGAACAAACAAGACAAGCAACACGAAGGAGTCCGTACAACCGAGACATAAAGAAAACAATACTTTGATTCGGATCAGAACCCCCAACTATGACAACCACAGGCAAGTAAGAATTTCCAGCACTGCCTCAGGACTACCAAGGGAGGTGAGCAAGGTGCAAAACAATCATTGTCAGGGAAAAACTTTGACCTGATTATCGACAAACATAAATCAGGAGTTATAATTATTAGAATGCACAACGGATTGCCGTCTTTTGGTGGCGGTGTTTAGAGTGCTGCTGTTGCAGCTGAGCTGGCAATCGACGCCATATCAGGTTGTCTCTTGGGGGGGGGGGGTCGTTCCCCCATGTGACGATGCGAGGCTCTGTCATCAGCGGGGAGTTACCGGAGCGGAGGCCTCTTCGCCTTGTGTAGTCACTCCCAGAGTACAATTGGGCTATAATCGATAACAAAACCCAAAAAATATATATTTCAAAACAAATCTCACTGCAACTCATTCAAACAATGAACGTAACTGCTTCATTGTGAACCAACACTGTTCCCCAGATGCCATTGCTTACCCAACACAGCAAATGGGCCTTGCCACAGACACATGGAATATCCAGAGGATCAGGGCCGCCTAAGGAGATGCAGACCGCTCAAAGCTTATTTAAACAGAAAAACTGGTAGATTTTTGCTTCCTCAATTGGTAAACGGCAGTGGCAGTTAATGTGCATGTCAGTGAGACGGACTTCCTAATCTGGTAACACCCACCACCCCCTGCTAAAAAATTAGGGCTCTGCAAACAGCATTACCCCAATCATCTCTTCCCGATTATGTAAGACTCCGTTGCTGTTAACCTCAATTTCCTAAAACAACACAGACAGCTGAAAGGGTCAAAATATTCCTTTCCTCTCATTAACGGTTAAAAAACTGAAATTCATCATTTATATTGTTACTTATTGTTTTGGCTCGCCAAAGCAGCAATTTAAAAACTTGCTTTGCATATCAAGTCAGCACTTAAGAGATCTGTTTGCTCCTGCTGATTACCATAATCTTCAGATGCAGATCCACAAAGTGGTGCAGCTCTGCAAATGCCTGCTCACGCCACTGCTGGTAGTAGGGCCAACACAACAGGAAGCTCTGGAGAAGCCCTCTACTGGGTATTTTTGGCCAGATGTCTTGAAAGTGGTTGGAGTACCCACACTTTACCCCCACGACATAAAGCCTGCCGATCAAATGTGGTATACACATTTATACCGCAGGGTGTACAGAGTTGGGGTGGAGAGAGATGGGGGGGAATTTATTCAACTTGCCCCATCATTTTAATGGCCACGCTGGGAGATCACATCTAACTGGCAAACTATGGACTGCAGGTCCAGTGTGCCAAGCATTACATCGCAGCAGCAGCATCCCATATACCAATAAGTACCAGTGTAAGATACGAACAGCTATGACTCAAACGCAGCTCTCTGACTGGACTGCAGTTCACAAATCTTGATGCCACCGCCCGGCGTGCCTATAACCTGCGTAGCACACGAAGCACGCACACGTGCATGCACACGCTTTAATGCCCGCGGCAACGACAGGCACCCACTTTCCGCGTGACGCAGAGGTAGCGCTTTGTCTTCGACTTGAACATCTTGTCTTTCCAAAGGTCGGCCTCCACGTTGTCGTCCGAGTTTAGGATCTGCAAGCAATACGGCGACACGAGCGAGAAGCCATCAAGAAACAAATACAGGACCAATCAAACATCACCAGCGGTTGATGTAAATTGCCCGCTGGTTCCCTTGACGTGGTGAGATTTTTTTGGAACCGCGAACACAAACGCACGGCCGCAGGTCGAATAGCACTTTTAAAAACTGTTGGCAACGCGTGTTCACACACACACAGCCTCGGCCTTACCCAATAGTAAGACAAATAATGAGGGCTAACATTTGTAGTGGATTAACGCGCGCCAAGAGGGGAATTGGAAACACGTGTGGGTTATGGACATTGGGGTCGCATCAGGGCAAACAGGTGTTGCTGGGAGGATAACGGCCGGAGAGACACACACGGCTCGTTAGGTGGTTATTGGATGCAGGGCAGCGATTGGCCGGTTGTTGTTGTCAGGGGCAAGGTGGCGCCAGCAAGTCTGGGGATGGGAGCAGGTGGCGGCAGAGGCCGCGGGCGCAGGTCGTCGGTGGGATTAATAAATGAGGACGGGATATATACGGGAGCATGAGAAATGGAGGAGGAGTTGTTGCTGGGAGCTGGACGGAGACAGTCGGGGAGAAATGGAAGATGATATGAGAGATAGAATAGGTTAGCAGTGGAGCAGGAGAAGAAGAAGATGAGAGAGAATAGGTTAGCAGTGGAGCAGGAGAAGAAGATATGAGAGATAGAATAGGTGAGCAGTGGAGCAGGAACAGAGAAGATATACGAGAGGGAGAGAGACAATCGGAGTGAGACGGAGAAGCCGAGAGAGAGCGACAGTCGGAGTGAAACGGAGACGCCGAGAGCGAGACAGTCGAAGCAGAGACAGGCGAAGCAGAGAGGAGAGTCGGGGAGAGAGTGAGACGGAGAAAGAGAGGGAGTGAACGGAGCGAGCGAGGCAAGCGGAGCGCGGCGAGCGAGCAGAGAACGCGTTGAAGTCACGGTTGTGGAATGTAAAGAGTTTTGTAATAAAAAGTGACGACGGAAAAAGGAGAAGTTGTCTGCGTAAAGTTCAGCACTACACATTTACCAGTGACTCCGTGTACTAAAAAAAAGAAACAGCGTTGCCAGGTTTCAAACGTGTGCCTCGAGCACACGATTAGTGCAGCCGAAATTATTGCAATGATGGACATATATCGTTTGTGGGCCGTTTCAAAACGGGAGGCCTCATGTGGCAGCAGGTCATATCCAGCCCATGAGCAATAGGGTTCCCCACCTCAAATCTAGAATAATAACAAGAATAAACTCCATTTCTACCACGCTATTTGGCATTAAACCACACTATAGAGCACCTTCCTGCATTGTGCAAGAAGCTCAAATTACAGCTATTCAAGTTCATCCGAGTACCGCATTCCAAGGCTGACCTCACATAGACATCCAACTCACAATGCGGGGTGTGACAAAACGAAAGAGAGGCAGATGGCTCCATGTTTGAAAAAATTTGTCACCAGTGCCAGCCAGAACGATTGGGCATGACTGTAAGGAGATAAGATTCTAGTGGATCAAAGTGCCCAACATGAGTTGTACACAGTCCAATGAGTTCAGTCATGTATACAGATTATATTTTGATGTGTGATTAAAAAGCTATATTAATATAGACTAAACAAAAGTAGTAATTGCGAAGATACGGGTGTGGCGACGCAAGCCTATAATCTAGTACTTTGGGGGAAACGGTTGGTGAATCACGCATCTATAAATAGTTTGAGATGCACCAAAACTCAGTGGGGGCTGCAAAGGTGGCCAGGTGATGAAGTAGCCAATCATCCCAAACATCCCAACAGAGATCCTCCTGAATAGAGTCTTCCGAGACTCGGCGAAGCTTTCCTGAATAAATAAATAAATAACTGTGCCATTATCACTGGGGGAGCAGTGTTGCAGCAATTTACACACAACATGCTATGAATCTGGTGGCCTGGGTTCTAATTCCTGGCCATGGCTAATATCAGCAGCGAGCGATTACCGAACCGGTTCTGTGCCTTTACACCACCCCTCTACCAATGACCGGCATGGTGAAGCATGTTCAAATAAACTGCACGACCAGCAAGGTGTTGTGAAGCCTTTATGCAGAGATTGATTGGCAAAGGGCTGCCAATTATACCGCGAGTATGATTACATTCACTGATTTGGCTCTTCGTCATGTTGCTGTCTCCCTATTACCGAATCATCCGGAATGTTGCTGACCTCGCAAGATCTCAGAAGGCAAGCAAGTCTTAGCCTTGAAGGTGCTTGTATGAAAGTCCAGTATAATAAAAACGTGTGATAGGCTTATTGTGGTGTTAAGTTTTAAGGCAGCAGAGAGCAATGTGGCAAAATCCATAATTGTATAGTACTTCTATGCTCTCGCACCTATGCTCCCTACCTTCACCCATTCATACTCGTATGGCTGGCACAGCATGGGGAGGCCCTCTTCCAGCAGTGGATTCCCAAATCAGCTGTCTGACATTTTTTTCTACTGCAAGCGTGACACTCAAGGATGGCCTATCCGGCATTGGCTGTGCTTCTCAGAAGACTGGAAAGTGCTTTGAAGGAGGCAATGGACGGATGAAGAGAGACCGGCAGCACCGAGTAATCTGGCGATTGTGGATTTGTAATTAAAACAACGAGGAAATAATGACGATGGTGAAAAGACAACTGCGGAATGAACGCACCACCTCGTATCCCTGTGGAGCCGAGCCACGGCTGGCCACCATGCCGATGCCCGTGATGGGAGCCTGGGACATCTCTGGCAGGGCTTCTCTCAGCTCTCTCACCTCCGGCATCGCCTGACGAAGCACCAGCTCCTGCTGCACACACACACAAGCCAGGGGCGGTGATCACTGGCTCGTTACACAAAAAACGGTTCACGTGACAGCTCACATTGCTGCAAAAGCCAGTTTGGTGATTCTACTATCTGTAGAATGTTTAACGTCATCTCCTTATCACTCTTCTTCCCTATTAAGCAGATTATTTGGTGATGCTGCATTGACAGCAGTGCACAAGCACAATTAACAATAAACTCAACACAATTGTAAATAAGAGTGCCTTAAAAGAAAAAATATATAAAAGTTCCCATTTCGAGAAAAGGCTCCTCTTTTAAAGCACATATCCCAACTAACATGGCGATTGTTCCCATGAACTTCACTCATTGATTCCTCCATCCATGTGGAGGTCACGGCCTAGCAGACTCAAAGTTTCTTCTCATTCACACCGTTCAATCACCACACTTTTTTTGTTGTGTTTAGTTTGTTGTCCTTCTCCCGCACCTCCGATTAGCACGGTTGGCTACGTACGGTGCAAAAGAAGATCATCATACATACACTGCAGGTCACGACACTTCTCTGTCTGCTCCTTCCCTCACTGTCCAACTGTGGAATTCCCTCCCATAGTCACTTTTCCCAAATTCCTCCCATAACCTTGCTCAACTACAGAAACCGTTTCACTATTATCTCTTACACCTGTGGTTTGTTGCCTATGGCTTGGCATTTTGTCTCTGTGCTCGGCAAACAATGCAAGAGTTGGATTTTTTGTTCTGCCCTGAAACAAGGAAGTTGGAACAAAATGTGTGGAGGTTGAGTTATTTTCCTCGAACTAAAGTGTGGGGTTTTCCCCAAGGTACAGTACTACTGTTTTTTGGAATGCCAAAAAGAAATCCATGCTGCCCCCAAAGGAAAGTCAATAATTTACAAACTAAGGACCCTCCGGAAAGTGTCTTTCAAATAAATCATGAGTGAAATGTTAAAGATGTCACGTGAAGGACTATTTTATGTATATGCTTACCCTTGAGATTATTTATATTTTCAAGTTTCCTTCATTAATAATGATAACTGAAGTGTGTAGCCAGCAAGTGTCCTGCAAGGAGAGTACAAAGAGCAGAAGAAGCTAATGAAAATGTAACTGCTGCTAGACTTCCCTTCATATTAAAGCTCCAAGACGTCATCTGCATACCCTTGGTTTAAAGGATAAAAAAAACGCTTTACCAGAACCAGCAAAATCCCCAGTGCCCTTGCCTCAGTCAAATCATGGATGTGTCACCATGACTCCAATAGGTGCTCACTAACAGAATTTTGCACAGCAGTCTAAAAGTCTACACGGGTAATCCTTTGGCATTTTGCGAGTTGGAATTTCACTTTGCATATCTTTAATAATTAAAAGGCCACTTAATGCACGTAGAAGTCATCTCAAAATGTATGCACTTTCATCTTAGGGAACGGCATCACGTTTCTGAATTTACATTCGCTAATCGGCACATAATAGGGACTTTTGAATGTTGTATACTAGGGAAGTATTAAATGACACGGGGACATTTCAAAGAAATATTATCCTGGACCTCACGGATCTCGCAGATACACATGGCTCCCTCTGAGGTTTCGATCACAATCACGAATGTGGACTTTTCCAAGGTGCACAGCTGAAGGAGAACTTGAAAGCAACATATTGATGTGCATGCCGCACACATACACATTATACCCGTATTGTCTTGCTGAAATACCGAAAATTTACCAAAGGTTTCTTATAGCTTAAAGTAAAATCCCACCCCTCTACAAATAAAGGAAACTTAAAAACATAACAGATTAACACACTCTCGCATAAACATGTGCAAACACGCACTGGATATTACTGCATGACTTGCTCGCGTGTTTTTTTACCATGCACATGCTTGTAAATGCAGTATTTATACTAAATGTCATGATGCTGCGTTATTTATTTTTTAAAACAAGCAGATCCGAGTTGTCTATTGCCTCTGCATTATCACTGGCCAAGTTGACTATATAAAAAAAGAATACGTACAAGACAACAAAGGAAGAAATATGAAGATTTAAGTTGGTGTATCCCGCATTGTTAACAAACAAAAAAATGTACAAATATTTACAGAGCGTGCAAGTTGCGAGTAAGCCCAGTTCCAGCCCAGCTCGTAGCTGTCACATCTGGCTTGTATTTGCCAAAAGATGGGTCACCACTGCTAGCAATGCGAGACCACACTGCGAGACTGCCCTCCAGTATGGCCCCCCGACTGTGTTATTCCTGCACGATAATGCACATAAACATAGCAGCCTGCTAAGTCTAGTAAGGGAAGGAGTAACAGTGGTTTTAGCTGGGCTCCAGAAGCTACTGTTAACTTGGCATAGTCCCGATATCCCCAGCCGGGTGGTGGTGGTGGTGCTGGTACGGTACAGTGCTTGGCAAGTTAAATTATTGGTAAGAAGTTGACTCGGCCCATAACCCCATACGGGGTTAATGAAGTACAAATTTGTGGGACATCAACAGTGGCCTTCCTATGGAATAACAGGCCCTGGTCAAAGGAATACGCAATTTTCATAAATAGCACAGGGCTGCCAACAGAGATGAGCAGAGATCTATACTCATTTTACAATTATACCCTTTTAATGTTATTGCAAAATACGTTTCGGAAACTCGATGGATTAAATCTTCTTGGAAAAAATACACCATAATCAACAGCAGTCCTTACAAAGGAAATTGCAGCCACTGAAGTCAGGTATATCGGACCATATATTTGTATTGTGTCACATGGAAAGCAAATATTAGTTATAGTAATAGGTTTTTACCCTTTCAACTGGTACAAAAACTGACACCTTTATACAAGGGATCATGTTTGCAATAACCACAACACAAGCAGTCAAAATGCAAACAAAAAGAAACAACTGTGATAATGATAATGGCGTAATCTGGTCCAACACCAATGGAGACTAGGCTCTAAGAAAAACTGTCTCGGGTGTGGACCAATCAACTTCAAGGACAGTGCATATCATTATCAGAGTTGTTTTCTTTTTGTTTGCATTTTGACTGCTTGTGTTGTGGTTATTGCAAACATGATCCCTTGTATAAAGGTGTCAGTTTTTGTACCAGTTGAAAGGGTAAAAACCTATTACTATATTTTGCCACTGGTAAGGAGGTCTCAGTGCAAATATTAGTTGTTTGACAAGTTAGTCGACTTTGTTTGTTCTCCACCATACATTATTAGGGGTAAAGAACTGAAGCTGAAGTCAAGACTCCTCAACCCAACTGACACCAAGTTACAGTGAATTGCACACATAGCTAAATGAATACGTTTTCAAAATGCATGCTGAACTTGAAAATATTAACCCATAAAACCCTTGGATGGGGAGACACTTAAGCAATTCATTTTCTATTGTTAGAGTTTGTTCAAAGGTTGTTCCATGACGAAAGGAGTTTCCGCAACTTGCTGTTATCTTGCAGATTGATCGTGAAGGGGAAAAGTATTAAAATATCTCGTAAAGCCTTGTAGACATTTAACACTGCAGGCTGAGGTGTGTCTGCCTGTATGGGTGTGAAACTTTGGTTTGCAGTGGCATAGTGGTTCATATACAATAGGTCAGTATGTTCAATTCCTGGCCACATACAACGTCATTGGAATATGATAGTTGACTATAGACTTGACCTTCCCTATACAGTGTTAACTTAGCCCTCAATGTCATAATCAGGTAAGCATCAGCAATGGGGAGACGATGTGACAATTAAGCATAATACTGCAATAATAGGTGTATGGGGTTGTTTGGAAAAGCTTCCTCGTGCTTGTGATGGCCTCAATAGGTGATTGCAAACTCCACTTAGGCTGCATGGGGGATCGTTATGTTTGGCAGAGTACAACCTGAAGCAAGACATACAAATTCCAAATACAGAACCATCATTAAACTTAACCATGCGTAAAACAAAAAACTACGAAAAAAGAGAGTGGAAACCTAAAGTACACAACTTATTTTCCTTCCCCCCATGTAGCTACGTGGAAGCTGCCAATATTATGCAACCACACAATGTTTTATAGCAATACCTGATTAAAAACCTCAGCGATTCTCAATACTTTCAGCCAATGTGACCAATTATTTTCCTCGTACCTGGGAGTAAGAGCCAGGGTACTTTGTGAAAGAAAGAAAAAAACCCACACAGAACTTGTATCCACAATCAAATAAAGATATCTTGCTTATCAAAATAATCTGCAGGCACTACATATCTCCACATTCACCGACTGGCAAATTTCGGTCAAATAGTAATGACATAACTGTGATCATAAGTGCTTGATTTTTAGATGGGGAGGTGGGTCAAGAACCACCACTTTGCAGGAGTGCCCTTCAGAATTAGGCGAGGTCTCACCACGTTCCCATTAAGCGTCTGCTTTATGATCAAGTTGCGCTTAAGGGCACTTTAGTGGCTTTAGCCATTGCTCACAATGTCTAATGGATTTGCGCCCAACCCTGTCTTATATATACAGCATATATAACGTATAAGAGTTGTTGTTTTTTAAGACAACACTCCTGCCTATGTCATTACAACACGTTACTTACTGGTCGGACGTGTTGAACTATACGTATTGTTAATTACACTACGCTCGTAAACACAACACCGACTCAGCCCCTGAAATTTCACCAACACACATGTTAGAAGAGCACTGGTCAACACTCGCTTTTGAGTACGCCAGCGACAAACACAAACACATACAAAGACAGCAAAGTATAATCTGGAACAGACTGTGTTTCGAGCACCTATGAAAGCCGGCACGGCACCATGAGGGGTGTTGGGATGGCTAGCATCGAGCACGGCCGCCTTTGTCTCCCCAAAGCTGATGTTTTTAAACACCGCACCAGGTACTCATTTGAACTTGGATTGGGAATCGAACTTGGATTGCCGAGTTCGTAGTGCAGTGCGCTAACCACCGCGCTACCGCTCCCTAACTCACACACTTGCAGCACACTTTACCTCAGCACAACACATACAATTGACGCACTAACAGACGTAGCACACAACACACTGGGACAACACACGCTCGACCACACTGAAGATAAAATAGAAATCACCCCGATTCCTATCAATAACAGTACCGTACACAAGCGTAATCAAGCACTGTCGATCAGCACCTTTGCTACGTACGTTGCGAAATAAGTTTAACACGCACACACAGCAAATAATCCCTTCTCCGAGAATAAACACTCGTTTGCCAATTCCCTCCGTTAACATCAACAATCACCATCACCAAACGCCGCCACCATCGCGCGCTGAAGATACACAACGCACGCGGCCTAGCGACTACGGGGATCCCCGCACTTTCCTAAGCCGCCCTACGGGCCAAAGTGTGCCCCCGCCGGCAGAGACGCCGCACGCCGCCGGGGTGCACCCAAGGTAAGAGAACTCGACCGCGACACCGAAGCGCCGCCAGTGTCTCGATGCGTGGATAGGCTCACCTTGCGGGGTGGGAGAGACACTGTTGCCTGCTGTTGTTGTTGTTATTGTTGTTGTTAT